>LSSN01002968.1:0-20795 GCA_001970855.1 Smittium culicis | reverse complement strand
ATTTCTAAATTTTACAAGGCGGAAAAAGTGCAATTCTTACGGCGCTAACAGTAGCATTAGGAGGAAAAGCTAGTTCCACGAATAGAAGTTCAAATATGACGGGTTTCATTAAAGAAAATAAAACGTAAATTTTAAATTTTTCCTAAAGCATTACTAAAATATAATTTTATTAAACCCTGTTTATTATTTTAAATAGAAAAAGTACGATTAAAGTTTGGATTTATAACGAGGGATCTGATGCATATAAACACGATGAATATGGGGATATTATTCTAATAGAACGGGTTTTAAATAGAGATAACAAAGTAAATACTTACAGACTAAAAAACGGTACTACAAATCAAACAATAAGCACCAAAAAATCTGAATTAATTTCAATTACTGATCATATGGCAATCCAAGTCGAAAATCCTGTAAATATTCTTTCTCAGGATGCTTCTCGTGAATTTTTGGCTAGTTCAAAGCCAGACCAGCTTTATCAATGGTTCTTAAAAGGAACTCAATTACTCCAATTAAGCGAAGACTTGGAAGCTGTAAGAGAAACAGTCTCAGTAGTTGAATCTACTATCGCAAAAAACCAAGAGATTTTGCCTTCAATTAAAGGGAAAAAACTCGAATGGGAAAGAAAATACCAAATGATAACTGAAGCTAGACAGATGGTTCAAAAAATGCAAGAAATGGAAGAAAAACTAGCGTGGGTATTTGTTTCTGAAGCTGAAAATGCTAAAAATGAACAAGTGGGCATCATTAAAGAGCTAGAAAAAAAAATAGAAAAATTGGAATCAAAAGCTGAATCTGAAAGAGTATTTTTTTCAATTTATTTTTGATGTATTTTTATCAAAATTAATTTATTTTTTTCGTACTAAACTATTAAACTATTAAACTAACTATCTAATTTTATCTCATATTGACTAATCTCTAGAACAAAACCTCTCTAATTGACGATAAAATAAAGGAAAAAAAAGAATCGCTACAGGTTTCAATAAGTCAAATCGACATTTTACAACAAGCTAAAAGTACAATAGTCAGTACGCAAAACGAGCTATTATCAGAAATTCGAAGACTAAAAAATAACGAGACAGAAATGAATAACGACGCTCGGGAATACAGGAAAAGATACGAAAGCTTAGAAAAGCAAATATTAAATGAAAAAAAGCGATTAGAAAAAGATGTTAGCTCTGAAAGAGAGAAAATTGAAAAAATAAAAGCTAGACTTGAAGAAGAAAATAAAGAAATTGTCGAGACTTTAAACCAAGGCAAATCTAAACAAAAAGATTTAGAATTAAAAAAAGCTGATCTAAATCGAGGCTTATCTCAGTCATTTGATAAGGCTGAACAATTTAAAACTATTATTGCTCAAAAAAGAAGAGACTTGGAAAGACTTAGACAACAAAGTGGCGACAAGCTAATGGCATTTGGTAGAGGTGTTTCCCAACTAGTTTCTGAAATCAGGAGAGCTCAGTGGGTAGGGATGACTCCTGTTGGTCCTATAGGAAAGTTCATAAAAATAAAGGACAGGAAATGGAGCTTAGTAGCTGAAACTATTCTAGACAAATCTCTAAATATGTTCATGGTTGACAACCATAAAGACAGAAACACTTTGGATCAAATTATGAGAAAATGCAACTGTAACTCTGGTATACTAATTTGCAAACCTGAGTTATTCGATTATTCCGATGGTGAACCAGATAGATCATTTCTTACGCTACTAAAAATTCTAGATGTACATGAATTTTCTCTATTTTATTCTCCAATTTACTATTTTTTTTATAAAACATTTAAAACCCTATTTTTTTTTTAGATATCAGATGAATTGGTAAAAAGACAGCTTATAAATTTAAACAGAATAGAACAAATTATTCTAGTTGAAGTTAGATCAGAAGCAGATGATATTATGAGATCAAACCAAGGTAAATTTCCAAGAAACGTGGTGGCATGCTTCACAGTTGATGGTTTCCAAGTAGGATCTCAAAAGGGTGGGTTCTCGACTCTCGCAGTAAATTTAGTACAGCAAACAGGACGTTTGTCAGAAAATTTGGATTCTATAATATCAAAAATAAACACGGAAATTTTGGAAATTCAAAAAAAATTATCGGACGAAAACGCTGAAAGTAATAATATTAAAGATAAAATAAACGAGATAGTGCGAGAAAATCAAAATATTGATAACCAACGCAAAGCTGGAATAAGGAAAATAGACTCGATTCGTGAACAATTAAATAAAATCGAGCTAGAAATAACTGACCAAGAGCCTGCAAATATTATGGCTCTCGAAGCAGAATTAAGAGATGTCCAACAATCATTGCAAATGGTACAGTCACAGTTTGCGAATCAGTTGGAACTTAAAAAAAAGACTGCTGAGAAATTAACAACAAATGGAAAAGATTTAGAAGAAGCTTCTGGAAAATTAGACGAAGCGCAAACAAACATCAGCGAGCTTCGTCAGGAAATAAACGAGTACTTAGAAGCTAAGCAAAAAGTTTCTGAAAATATACAATTTTGGAAATCCAAAATTCAAAAAAGGCAATCCCAAATTAGTGAAGTAAATAACACAGTTAAAAGCGTAGAAAGAGAAATAGAAACGTTGACTAAACAAGCTTCGCAAATAGCAAAAATTCGCCCTCATATTGAACCAAATTTAACTTCAAAAAAGTTACAAAGTGAGGTTGATGCGTTATCAAAAATGATTACAGAAATAGAATCAAATCAGGAGGAATCAATCGAAGAAATAGCTAAGCAGTCACAGATTTATATAAATAACTACAATACAGCCAAGAAACAGCTTAAACAAATGATACTTTATGCCTTAACTTTGAAAGAAGCTCATCAGATGCGATTACAAAGATGGATGAATTTCAGAGAATCGATGACAATACGAGTAAAGTCGCAATTTACTCTTCATCTTTATCGCCGTGGGTATGCTGGAAACTTAGAATTCGATCATAATGCAAAGTTACTTAATCCGCGTGTTAATACAGATCACGATTTGGCTCTGATGGCAGCAACCACTAACAATGTAAATGGATCTGCAGATTCTAGTAATGACTCTTCATCCAAGGGTAAAAAAACCAAGTCAAAGTTAGGTGACGGAAAATCTGAACTTGGAGCTGCTCGCAAAGATAATCGATCCTTATCTGGTGGCGAGAAGTCGTTCACAACCATATCATTTTTACTCTCACTTTGGGAGGCGATGAGTTGTCCTATTAGAGCATTGGATGAATTTGACGTTTTTATGGACGCAGCTAATAGAGCAATTTCAATGAGAATGATCGTTAAATCAGCTAGATGCAGTCCAGAAACACAATTTTTACTTATTAGCCCTCAAGATATGACTATAAAGCCTGCTTCAGACATAAAAATATTGATGCTAGAGCCACCAAGTCGCACTTAAAATAGTGGTATTAATAATGATATCCCTTCATTTTCCTTTATTGATCAAATAAATAGAGTTATTGATCTTGAAATTTAAAAATATATTGTTTTTAGTAAATAAAAACTATTGTGTACACGACAGTCACATTTTAAACAATTCACTTTTCTTACTAATTAAATAAAACTGGAAAAAAAAACTTTTTATTTAATGGAATATTTTGAAATTAATACCTTGATCAAAAAAATTATACACATCTTGATTAAAATTTATTACGGAATAGAAAATTGAGTCTTATAGGTCAAAGTTGAATATTTACTATTTTAAAAATCTAAGCATTTGTTCGCTTTTTTGCTTTGCTTGCAAAAATAACTTTACAACATTTGGACTTGTAGTATTCCAGCGACAGATGGGAAAAATCGGGTTGGAACAAATCACTATGAGTCTTTATAACGTTTTTATATACAGGTTGCGACAGATCTAAAAATAATTGTGACCATAAAATAAAAAATATATTTATATGCTGTCAATCACAGTATTATTTATTTTTTTTGATTAAATATACCTAGCTTTGATATTTCATATAAATGGCTATATGATGATTTGTACCACACTGAACGATATTTGAAAATATCGATTACTGAATCTGGACTAATAGCGCTACATTAAAACGAAAATAGAAATATATTAAGTATGATAAATTTTTTTTAAAAAAAAGAAAGTCAATGAAAAATAATAGATGTTATTTACGATAGAAGGCTCAATTTATCGTTTAAGAAGTACCAGATAATTAAAGATTCAAAAATTCCGTAGTCGATCCTAGAGATTAAAACTTGAACAACCGAGATCAAGTCTGACTTAGTGGTTTTATCTATTAAAAGAATCAGAAAATTGATATATATGGAGTTATAAACCATGACAAATTATGTGCAAAAATATTAAAAAATACCTATAGACAAAGACAAGAAATGATACAAAAGCTGGTCCGAATAAGAAATTTGGTCTATAGACAAGTAAATTTTTGTTATTTCAAACCACTTATTTTGTGTATCTGTTATCTCTTGAGAAATATCAGACTCGGACAAATTTTTTTGAGATTTTTCAAATTCAGAAAGCGTGGCAGATTTAGCAAGGATTAGTCTTTTATTGAGGTTTGCAGTAGTTGCTGATTGTACAAGCATAGCCAGCCTCAGAAATACTAGATTGTTCGGATTTTTAGATAAAATCTCATTTATTGCAGTTTCGGCATTTTTGTATTCTTTTTTAGCAAAAAAAACCTAATAAGTATATTTTGTTATGATAAAATGATGATAAACTTATGAATATTGGGCTAAAGGGTATATATTTGAATAAAAGGTTAAGGTTAGACTATAAAAAAAGCAGTGTACCTGGATGAGAAAATAAATATATAATGAACCGCTTGAATCTAAACGTATAGCCTCTTTGAAATATTTTTCTGCTGAATCTAAGGAGAATTTTTCAGGTTTACTCATCCAATTTGAAGTATTTTCCAATTCATCAAAGTCATCTTCAAAATCGAGATTTCCAGCATCTTGTTGAGTTAAAATTAAAAAGTTGTCGCTTTCTTTGTAGCTGAGTTTATCATTTAAAAAACTGGAGGAATCGGATAGAGACTGTGATACAAAATTAAGAGATGGATTGCACATATTATTTTCATCGTTCTCATTTGTAGTTGAGGAAGACAGTTCTAATTCACGGAGAGCAAGAGATAATATACCGCAATAACCATGTAGCTCAGGTTCATTGTAATAAGAGGGCATACCTAAATGGCTATTGTAAAAATATCAAGTCCATCAAAATATAAACTGCAAACATATTAATCGAATAAACTATATAGAGAGGGGTGAATACGATTCTAAAATCGAGTGAGCTTCACGAAATTGACTAAACTTAATTTTGTATAGGATTATTTCTTTCAGTACGCCAATTCTCTAAGATATAAAAAAATTGGTTAGAACGATTATTAAAAGGTAAAAGTCGTCTGAATAGTACATCAGTGACGCCGCATTCAATTAGCTTTTGTAAGAATCTGATACATCTTTTGTCGTATTGATCAGGTTGTGAAACGATATGGTACGCATTCTATCTTTGGAAAAGTTTTATATAGAGCTGAGAAACATTTGATTGAAATTATTATGACTTAAAGGGCTACAAAAATGTATAACTTTTGTATAAAAAAGGAAGTAAGTTGTATTTTTTTTAGTATATGGATTATAGAGTTTACCTTCCAGACGCTATTTATATCGATGGCTAATAATATGCTTTGATTTTGAAGGATTCGAATAGCAGAAAGATAATCGCGCTTTCCCAAGTAGGATATTATCAAAGAGTTTAGATGCGAGATAGTCGAACTCCTATGATTGTATATAGAAATGGTAGCTTTGCGGCCAGCTTCTTTTTCAAATCGAGGCATACTTATAGGCTTTAAAGATGTATTAGTATAACGTTAAGAGAATTGTCAAGATTTTTCTTTTCTTTTGTTTTACTTTTCTAGATAAATATTTTTGTTGTAAATAAGCATTTTAGCTAGAATTGAAATACTTTGATTTTACTGGTTTGTAAAATTTTTAAAGTTTTTTTCTTTTTTTTGCAAGTTGTATCTATAATTTTAGTTATCTTTTTCACAGGCGGTGAACTATTTTTGATCTACAAAATATAACCAACTATCTTTAAATAAAATACCATAATTCCGAGGCCTTAATAATTATTGGCTTGTTGTATAATAGAAGCAAATAATAAATATAAGTATAAGTAATTAACGAATCAATAAATTGATTTTTTCAAAGAGCGTTCGACGGGAAAGGGTTAAATAAAGACTTAATATTGTATTTATTTATAATATACAACTATGTGTATCCAAATTTAATACTTAGTCGAAAAGAGTAAATATATATATAAACTTTAAACATAAATTTACCAATAAAAATATATTTTTTATCTTTTTGTATATAGCATGATCAAAAAAATTCATATAAATTCAAGGCACTTTTAATTCTTTATCTTTACCATGATTATTTGAGATTTAAAAAGAATTTGAGGGTAGATCACAATTTTATTTTACTTTATAAAACAATAATCGTCCTTCATGACTTTTTTTGCCTCAGAGAGTTTATTAAACATATTTTAAAAGTATACGGAAAACTATCAAAAAATGTTTAAAAATAACTTTTCAACTGACCCCCCTCCGCCGCTCTAGCAGCTCCATACCCACTATGATTTGACTCAAGGGAGCTGGTGAACCACTTATTCTCATCAGTATAAACGCTCTGATCACAGCCTTCATGATTTCGGCTAAAATTTTCATATATTTTATTCATAAAATACAATTGTCTAGCTTCAAAGTTGTTAATTAATACCAGATTTGCCATGTTACTGCGTGGTGCTTGAAAATATGGTAATTACTATCAAATTTAGCCTATGACCACCGGAAATCGAGAGATATTACTCCATCATACGACGCCTCAGATTTCGTTGCAATTTTATATTCTAGCGCTAGTGGTTTTAGTCGTATCTCATATACGTAAAATGGAATAATTTCCATAAATTTGAACGTCATATTTGCTGACTGTTTGTACAGATATTCTTTTATCTTGACTTTTACATGCTTTGTACTATGTACCCTGTATTTATATTAGCGTTATTGTGTGTTTATCCTAAAATTCCTTAAAAAATTCTTTTTTTATAAACTTTACAAATATAAACATAACAATAGGTAATAATCCGAATGTTTTTTTATTATGCACATCTATTCAATGGAAAATCCAGAACATTTTCCCTTTTGTTTTAATATTAAGAAGCTAATTAATTATCTTTATCTTTTTTTTTTATATCCGGAATTTTTGTATGTCGCTCAATCTCATAAATCCACGCATTTCAATGAGAAAAAATAGTTTTGAATTATATAGATCGACTTTCATTATGTTTCCTGACTTCCAATTATTTAGAGTTTCTGATTTTGAAGAGATTTTAATTTATGGAAATCTAATGATTTAAAGTTCAACATTGCAAGTTCAGAGGTTATTGTTTAAATATAATATTTTCTGTGAATATAGTTCGATGTGTAACCATACTATATATGAAATACTATATTTATTTATATTTGATTAATGACAACCATTTTCAATTTTTCCTACATCACGTAAGTATATGATATCAATGGAAGTGATTTCTTTGCATATAAAACCACTCTTTTATTTTGAATATACGATTATAGACTGCACGAAACTATTCAGTTTTTAATTCTTACTATTAAAATTTATATAAAATAAGAGACTCACTACTTTATATCTATCACATATTTCTTCAATCATATCTTGATTATCCCCCGTACTGTAAGATACTGATCCTTGTTCTTTTTCAGTATATAAATTTCTTTTTTCAAGTCTGATAATATTTCTCGTTCCTGTATTTTAATTTTTTTCTAAGTCAGAATCCATATTAGATTTGACATTGGGCGAAAGTCCTTCTAGGCCTTTTGCCAACAATTAATTATATTAATTAATATATATCTCACGCTTTCTTTATTCTAAATTATTATATTATCCACATTATTTGCATTTACAAGGTTTCTAGCACTTTTTTCCTCTTGAATGGGGGTTTTTTAGTACTAGAAGGAGAATTTGGATAACCCCAAATTCGCCTATATATAAAATAGGGTTTTTCCCGTTTTGTGTAATCATTATCTACTTTAACAACTAATTTTAATGAGCACAATTCCTATTGTCCCATCGGCCAATGATATGGAAGGCTTTACACTACATTTTTATATAAAAAACTACCCAAATAAACTAATACCTAAAAACATATATAAAGAGAAGCTTAGCCGACCTCATGGAAAGGCTAAGCTTTTCAACACGTATTCTCGTTCTAGTTTCATATTCTTAGTTCTTGCCTTAGTCCTAGTCCTTAGTCCTTTATTTCTTCTCTTCTTTTATATCATAACCTTGAATACTAATAAAATTAACCCGAATTATCCTAGCCCTTACACTAATTCAACATAAAAGTATTTCACCGCCTTTTTATATTATATAATCTACAAATAAACAAACGAAAAAATAACTTGAAAAAGTAATCTCGTTTTGTGATCAATAGGAAATAAACACTTATGTCATAAGCGAAAGAATTGAAAAAGTTAACCATATCTATTAATATATTCCTGGCTTCCACTAAGGTTATATCAAGGTTAATTTTAAATTCTTGCCCGATACTTTATAGATTTACTGTTTATCTGTCTTCAATATGGGCAGCAGTAAAAGTTTCTTCACATAATTAGCGGCTAAATGAATTCATTTATTGATACGGCTTTCGGAAAGTATTTCCTACAGACTTAATTTGGAAAATTAAAGTACTTTCATGAACTGACTGTAGTATAATTCGATTTATATGCGCAAAAAAGAATCAGATTGTTGAGAAATATCATAGAACATTAATTTGAAATTACAAATGGCTTCTTATTTAAATTAAGTGATTTTAGATATTTTTTGTTGTTTTTTTTTATTAGTAATGATTTTTTTAATAAAAAATAGTTTATTAAAGAATTTTATACTAATTCATAGAAATTCTTTGCAATTATACTTTATTTATATTCTTTTTTTTGATATTTGAAAATCAACTTCAGAAAATTATAAAAATATTACAACCTCTACCTTTGATATCGGAATTTAGTATCCGTATACTTTTCCAATAATTTATAAATATTATTAATGTAAATAATTATCTTGATTCATCTTCTCTTACCACATGACCCTGATCTTGACTCATTATCTTATGAGCAAACATTTGTACGTCATGTAAACCAAATATTATGCTGATCATGTAGAACATCTGTTCTGATCATTTATGGATCAATTTGCCTTATTTTTCATTCAATACAAGAAATTTTCCTAATTAGATGTATAAGATCGTAAATAGACTGATTTTGACTTTATTTGATCAGTAAATGTTCCCAAAACTGCTCTGATACTCACAGAAAAGTTTTTATAGCGTTTATGCATGTTCCCTGACATACACCATAAAAGTATTGTTGTCTAAATACACTTTTATACTACTTCATTGCATTTTCTGGAGTTTCAGGGCAGTTAATTTAGAGAATAGCTCCTTTAATTTGTTATCATGTACCTTTCCTTGGCTGTCCACTGTCCTGAAAATTGTTTTTTTTTCTCATGAAGAATTACCAGATAACTGCTGCTCGCGTCTGTATTCAATTCAAATTTGGGTTATACTGTTAGGAAGCTTCAGAAAATCTAGATTCATAGAAAATAATTCCACCAGACTAAATTGTTTAAATCTAACTTAGTTATTCTTATCTGTTGTTTCCAGCACACTGCATTACTTAATGCTTCTTTCTTCAGTTCTATTAGACTTTGAGTCACCAAAATTTCTGTTAGTAGCACCACTGAAATCTTTTGGGCTTTCAAATAAAATGGCTTAACGTCAAGTTCGAGCTTTTACAGTCGGAACTGACTTTCATTCTGCACTTTTGAGTATTCTCAAGCGTACTCATTTGCGCAGGGACTTTCGGTACTAACTCGGTTGTAAGTTCGTGGTCGTTGCGGGGACCGAGTTGGTAAATAAGCTGGGCTGCATCCTCTTCGTAATCGGCTCCAAATATTGGAGGCGTGCGGAGGGGAGAGGACGGGTTACTGGAATCTGAATTGTATGCTGGCATAGTGCTATGTCAGTAAAAGTATAGCGTTACTAATAATTGAATTCTGTCTAAAACTGTTCGAAATGCTAGTGTAAAATTTTAAATGGACTTAACAGATTTTACTAGTTATCAAAATTCAGGTTCACGATTTATATAGTATAATTTATTTTATAAACAATAAGAGGTTTTATAAAGTGTAAATTCAAATAAGGTGAAGTAGTATATAGTAAGTTATTTTAATAATGGACGTGGGATGTTTTCTACAAATTCTCCCTGTAGGTATTTATATTTAATTGAAGTCGACAAGATACTACTATTTGCATAAATTCGTACTAGCCAGAATTTCCCTACCTTGTGGACTTAACAGTTTTTATAGATTGTTCTAGCCTTATAGTCATTACCCTTGGTAAAACTCTATGGTTAGTTTGTTTAGTCTAGATCTTAGCATTATTAATTTTATATTAATTAATACTAAGTTTTGATTTACAGTGAAGGGCAAGTGCGTAGAATTGAAGTGGACTTATATTAATTTGTAGTTTGAAGTAAGCGTAATAATTTTACTGGTTAAGAGGGTTAAACTCTTTTTACCAGGATCCATGGTTAGACTGGGTAACCTCCCAGAATAACCGAAACACGACGAAACTATAGGTTGGATCAAAACCTCAGTTTCACGACACTCTAGAATTTTAGTTAAAACAATTTTTATAGTTAGTTTTCTCTTTTATAATTAAATTGGACTTTAAGTTTAAATAAAAAATAAATGAATAGCATCTAAAATAGGGTAAAAAGTACACAGAAAACTTATAGCTCATATATATTTAAAGCTAAAAATTTGATTTAAACTCACAACATTATTTTCATTATAACATTTAAAACAAAAATTCTTGGAACAGGGTTTACAATTAAAACAAAAATAAGAAACTCTATTTTTTTCCCTCTCTCAATTTTAATAATCATTCGCTTAATCATAATTGCACGCTTTAAAAGCTTCACTTCATATATTTCTTATATACTAAATTAAATCCTTAATCGTAAATAAAGGTAGTGTTACGTTTAAAACTACCACACTTATTCAAATAAAAAAGTTTTTTTTTTGAAAGAAATAGTATAAATATTTTAAATTAGGATGAAGAAAAGGTTTTTAAAGAAATAAAAAAATTTTTTATTGCTCTTTTGGAGATCTTACACCTTATATAAGTTTTTGAGAATTTAAACTATAGTTATAAAATAATAAATAGGAGAAATTCTAGCTGTTATCTTTTCGTAGTAATTTTAAAGATGTTTTATTTGTTGTAGAGATTCTAAATTTAGAAAGACTATTTATTTGCTTGTTGATCATGTTGTGTAATAGTATACAACACAATGTAAAAAAGTGCTTGCTAAGCGCTTCGTTGGTTTTATTTGAACTAAAAAAGATAGGAAATTATCCTAAATTTTCTATCGTAAAGTTTATAGCTAGTAATTATTCTTAAGTTTTTGGTTTTAAATTGAGTTAATTTTTAATCTTTTTATGAAAATCAACTGAATAATAAAATTTACGAAAAGTACGACTATTTACATATAAGAACTAGCAAGTTAACTTTTATTCCTTCAGTATATTTGAATTTGCTTAATGCTTTGTTTTTATTTATTATTTATGTTCATTTGGATAGCTTAATAAAATGTTGTTTTGGTTTATAATTTTATTTAAAAGAATATTTTTTTAAGTTTCTAAAAGCTAAAAGTAGCTAACTTATCCAAAACACTACAATTCGTTTCATACTTATACTTATTTTTCCTTGTTATAAACTTTTAATGTATACATAATATTTCAAAATATACATGTATCTCTTATGATAAACGAACTCTTGTATATACCTAATTTCCTGATTATTATTATTACTATAAAATATATACCTTTTCTTTCTACAAAGAAATAAGATCTCATAATTATGCTAATATTTATATAGATGAATAGACAAGCCAATAGAAAGGATTACTCTTTCTACAAAGGCCATCAGTAAATTATGAGGTATTTATTTCCTTTGTAATGATATTTGTAATATTTCTCATCAAAAGCTTCATGCTTTCAAGCGTGAATTATGGTTTAAAAAAATTTTATTATTATGCAGATTCGTGCCCAAATCCCTCAATTAAAATATAAATCAGAAAAGAATTTAAAATCGAAACAGGTTATTATTGGAAAGAGTAATAAAAATTTATTTTCTAAATTTAAAAACCTCAAAGATGGAAAATTTCCATCCTAGTAGATTTTTTTGAAAAACGAGGTTAAAATTTCAAGTTTATTCTTCGAGGTTTTACTGTTTATTACAAAAATTCAACAAGATTAATATTAAATTAATGCGTTGATTTTTAATCGAGTTAAAAAATTAATTATTATTCAATTTAAAGAAATATATATTCATATTAAAGTTTTTTTATGATACTGAGATTTGTAGATTTATCCTTGAATTAGTTTATCGTTCTTAAAAGTTTATAATCGAAAATTTTTATATTTTCAAAATAAAAGTTGGAGTTTTTGAATTATGTTTCATAAAATTTGTGTTTTGTGTTTATTTTTTGTGATATTCCAGCTTTATTTTTTAAGGATAGATATTATATTTATTTGTATTTTTTTTCACTTTCTTTTTATTTATATTTTTTATGAACAGCTAACTTTATGAATTGAATTAAAAAACTAAAAGACTTTAAATTTTTGAGTGTATTTTCTTGACACCCCAAATAAAATATGGATATATTTTATATTTAGCGTCAAAAATATTCCAATGTAACTAGTTCTTGTATTTATAAGCTTGGTTTTTAATTTGTGGATATGAAAATTTTTTGTCTGCAGTTTTTCAAAAATCTCATAAAATCTCAATATCAACTTGAAGAATTTTTAAATATTATTCCCATTTTATAAATCATCCGTTGTTTATTTATAAAAGTGAAAGATTAATAGGTAGGCTCGAAATTTTGAGCTACATTTACGTTTACATGATACATAGCAAGTATTTATATTAAAAGAGTACTTGGAAGTAAATATCACAAAAAAAAAAAAAAACAAATCAACTAGTGGTTATTATACGCCAATCCCTGAGAGGGGATTAAAAAGTTTCTTTATAGTCTTTATATTCCCTATAATTTTCTTAAGAATATGAACTTGATTCTGATAATAAATACGAAAAACTGCGTGTATCAAACCTCTGAATAACCATTGAAATCTTGTAGATAATTTTGATCAATTTCAATTTATTATTTGCATCGAATAGCTATCATTTTATAGATGTAAAAATTTCATAAGTTTTACTGTAAAAATTGTGAATTATTGATAGAAAGTTAAGCTCAATATTCAGAATTGGCCCTTTCCCGTGTAACATTCTTAAAAAATATAATTTATTAATTCGTTTATGGATTAGGTGTAAGTTTACTATTTGCTGTTACAGTGCAATAAACCAATAATTTCTAATATCTCGCAATTATATTATTTTTGTCGAATTCAATTGGATAGACTTTGTAGATCAAAAACAGTCCTCCGCCCAGGAAAAGGGTAAAGAATAAATTGCTTTGGTGGATTTTCAAGTAACCAAACCACCACGAGCTTGACCTAGAAAAAATCAATAATATCCAATAATTATTTAAATAAAAATTATAAAACTGATACCATATAATTAGCTATTATTTTTTATTTCATTAAATTTGTGCACAAAATGTTTGGCTATAAAAGAACTTAATTGGCCTATAATCAAAAAAAGCGCGAACAGCTATCGTTATGCTAGAACAATTATTTCTTTGCCTAGAAGCTATTTATGTGGTAGTTTTAACCACGCTAATAATACAATTAAACCAGCCAAATAATTATAATGTTTGCTCAGCTAATATTTTCACATTCGAAGCATGGAAATTGAAGTCGATCAAGATAAAAGTCAAAAGTATATATTTATTGTAGCTGTTAGATTCAACAACTGAATAGAAATATACTTTATTGACTGGTAAAGTTTTAAAAATTTTTTGTAAGCGAAAGCTAAACTAAGTTAAGTAATCCAAGAACATTCATTTCTCCTGAATTTTTTAGCATTTGGGAAACTGCTATTTTTTGGAGATTGTCGAGAATAAGGCAAGATTTCAGTGCAACAGAATAATTTTTATCTTTTTTTTACAGGGTTTTTTATTTATTTATTCAGTTCCATTTCCGCTTCTCTAATCACATTTTAAAAATACTGCCAAGTATAAAAAAAAATAATTCAAACTTTTGATCAAATATATAACCTAACAACCAACCCTCCTTGTATAATTTAACCTAAGCAAAAAGTATTCCTTTTGTTTTCAGCCTGTTTCAAAAAGCTTGTAATAAATAGTAATAGTATTATAATTATCAACCAGCTATAAAGAAAAATGTCCAGAGTAATCTCCAAAGCTTTTAAGACACTCAAATTAGAGGCTCCAGCCTCAGGCGTATTGCACGTTTCGCTTAATAGGCCCGAAAACTTCAATGCAGTCAACCCTCAAATGTGGCTAGATTTGAAAGCCTGCTTCGAGCAAATAAAAATGGATAACGATGTCAACGCCGTCGTTTTGTCAGGCAGTGGAAAGAACTTTTGCGCCGGTCTTGATCTCAAAGAGGGGCTACCCCTTACAAGTGGCCTTGAACAACCCACCGAAACTCCAAGGGATATTGCCCGCAAGGGATACTACAATCACATGATGGTACTTGAGCTACAAAAGAGCATCAGCGCTATTGAAGAGTGCTCAAAGCCCGTATTATGCGCCATTGACAATGCTTGTATAGGTGCAGGTGTTGACATTGCCACCTCTTGCGATATCAGATACTGCACCAAAGATGCTTTCTTCAGTATCAAAGAAGTTGATATCGGAATGGCAGCCGATGTAGGAACATTGCAACGCTTGCCAAAAGTCGTTGGCAATATCAGTTGGGCCCGCGAACTTGCTTTCACTGCAAGAAAGGCACTGGCAGACGAAGCTCTCCAATTCGGTTTAGTAAGCCGTATTTTTAACGATAAGAAGGAACTGCTAGATTTCACCCTTAAAATGGCTGCTGATATCGCAAACAAATCCCCAGTCGCTGTTACTAGTACCAAGACTGTTCTCAACTACTCACGCGATCATTCCGTACAAGATGGTCTCAACCATGTTGCCCTTTGGAACACGCTCATGCACAATACTGACGATGTTAACAACGCCATCACCTCCTTCTTGAAGAAAAAATCTCCTAAATTCTCCAAGCTCTAAAGGCTGATTTATATTTTTATAAGAATTTCGCAGCTTGTTATCAGATGTCTAAACGACCTTTCTTCTATTTATTTATATATCGTTTTTATATATAGACATTATATACTAATTTAAATTGCTTTGAATAACAATAAAATATTCATTCCTGGCGTTTTACCTTATTTTAGTATAGTTTACTCTTTAAAATATATTTGTGGAGTTTTTTTTCATCATAGAAAAACATGACTTTATTACCGGATTTGTTTGTTTCGATACTGCTTTTTATTTTTTGTTTTAGGTTCATTAATTTGTTTTAGATTAGTTATGTTTTCATTATATTTATGATTTGTTTGCATTTATTACTTTTTTTTTTAGTTATTTTATCTTGCACTAAATATCACTAAAACCTCTAAAAATTTCTTTAAGCTGTATTTGATTCTTTTTTTTTTTTCTTTTAAAATCAAATCGGCTATTTTAATATACTCTAAAATACTCAACAAACCTTAAATTAGTTTTCTGTGTTATTTTGAGTCCTATAAATCAAATATTCGTACACATACACAAATATTTTCTCTTCCACTAATTTATATAAATTATTTTAAATTATATTTTTAAATATACTTCTATAATATATACTATTTTTTTACTACAATTAAATATTTGGCTATTGCATCGAGGAAAAGGCACCCAAATACGCCTCTCCAAATATTAGTACAAAAAAAAAAACCATCAGAATAAATAACAAGTACTCAAGTAAAATATATATATATATATATTATCTTTTCTGCCATGAAATCTGTCTTCAAAATTCAAAACAGCCTGATAAATCCAAACTTTGAAGGGTATAAATACCAATACGAAAACGAAAAGGCTGTTCTATCAGCGTATCCATTCAGCGGCACAAATAGTAGTAATGACCCCGGAAGCGAACCATCCTCACTACAAAGCGCTTCGAATGCGCATAGTTTCTCGTACGATTTGTTGCAAAAACAAATTTACTCCAACCAGCTATTTAATGGATATAAAAAAAACGTTCTGAACTTTTTCGGCAACAACAATTCAATTATTCAGTTTTCTCTTAATGAACAAGTAAGCCCCATTGCTAAATATACTCATAATATGTTCATTAAATATTTTAATATTTGATCTTGATTTTAAAATGGTTCTTACAACGTATCTTTTTTTAGTTTATACGCATTTTTATTGCCATAAAATTATAAGTAATAATAATAACAATAATAGAATAGTTGCGAATTTGAAGAGTTGGCAAAGATTCCACTACCAAGTGATATTTACCCTGACTACAAATCGCTTAAGCATACAATTAAGAATTTAATCTACTTGTCTCAAGATTCAATGCTCGCTTTTGATGGTTATAAGACCGTCTATATACTGGGATACAGAAACTCTAAATGGGAATTTATTTTTTCTTTAAAGCTTGATTCATTAAACGAATATTTACCGTTAGCTTTATCTACGGGTTCAGCCTCAGAAGATACCGATAAGAGCGTTCTTTATAACAAAGAGTCGGAGGCGTTTGGCGCATCTACTCTTCAACAGTTTGAAACAAGTTTTTTGGTACTTGATGCGATTTTAGTGAATAGCAAGATACATTTACTTATCTGTGTTCTATACCAACATATAGGTGTAGAAACTGAAAATATTGGTGCAAAAATAAAGGTTCTGGATACTGGCAATAAACGGAACAAAGTTACTGATCAAAGCTTACACACACTAGTTTATAACACGTTTATTGAATTCAGCTACAAAGAATCTAACGAACATAGACCAAATCAAGTTACACCAGGTATGAGCGATGATTTTATGTTTGGAAAACGTTTACAGTTGGAAGTATTAGAGATATTAAGGTGCAGCAGTATACCTAAATACCATTTCTATAACTCTGACAAAGCAAATTATACATTGATTATGGAGAAGATGCCATCTGTTGTTTTCACCAAATATCAAAATGGAATAAAGAAAGAGAGTAGCAATGATGTGGATATGGACGGTGAGCCAGGATATACTTTTAGTCCTTTATTGAGCTACTCGTGGAGGCAGAATAAAATGCAAGTATTTGTTAATATAAAGATTTCTGAAGGTATTGATATGAGCAAGTTGCGAGTTGAACTTCAAGATGGCGATATAAAGATATTGAGCGAGACGCCCACTGAATCTATTAGCGCTGAAAAAGAAGGTATTTACAAAAACCAAGAAACCGGAAGCAATACAAGGAACGAATATCCAAGTTCAGGTAGCATTCTAGTTGATTGTAAGCTATATACTGAAATTGATAGTTCATCAAGCAGCTGCGTAGTAAATCCAGAGCATTTCGAGGTAAATGTGGTTTTAGAAAAGATTCCAGGAGGTGAAAGTAATGGAGGGGTGATAACTAAGAGGTGGCCACATGTGTTTGAGCACGATGATAATGTTCTAGAGACAATTGATAGCAAAGAGATGGAGTATATATCAGCAGCGATGAAGAAGTTTACAACTGATATCGATTGCGTAAACTGCACTAAGAGTAGTGTTGTTGACAAGGGCGGCAAAGGGGGCGCAGATGGCAGCAATATCACGGATTGTTCGTGTAATCGCGGCAGTAGTTTACTTGTTGCCGATACTTCAAGGAAGCACGCATTATCTCCAGAAGCAGACGTGGGTGCTATGACTTACAGTGATGGGGACGAAGTTATGGACGGTAATAAAAATAACAGTGGCGAAGATAACGCGGAAAATAGGAGGTTGAAACACGTGAAGGGCAATAGCGATAATGTGAGCTCGAGCAATAAGAGCCAGCAACAGCAACAGCAACAGCAACAGGAGCAGATGAATCCAGTAATTCAGCACCAAATTTTAGGCGAATATGACGAGTTTACTGACGGAAACCAAGAATCACGGCAGTTGTTTGTGTACGTGTTTACAGCGGGGCAGCTATCAGATAGTACTGATTGGAGCGGAGGGGTAGATGTAATATCTATGGATGGTATGGAGCTTCTATGCGCGAGTTTTGTTGTTGGGAGCGAGTTTAAAGGGTCCAGCGAGAGCAAGAGTATATTTGGGAGAGCTGTAGAGGCAGCTGGGGGTGCCAGTGTGGGTAAGATCGGTGCTGAAGGGGTAGATCTGGGGCATTTTGTAGTAAAAAATGACGTAGATGGGTTAGTTTTCAGGCTGAGTGAAAGGGGTTTAGGTATGGCAGCTACTTTAAGTGGCGGTGGAGCGGGTATTGAGAGCGGGTACAAGAGCAACAAGCCTTCAGAAATGTTTAATGAGAACCAGGGAGGAAGCGTTATGGGAGCGAATGTGGTAAGTAATGAGCATGTTAGCACATTTAACGCGATTGGGTTTGTTTTAGCAAGTAAGACCGAAAGTAGGTTTGTTTATGTTGACGAACTGAACAGGTACGTAGTTGTAGCGGAGAGCTTGAAGAGGGTATTCGTATATAGGCAGAGTAATGGAGTTACAGCGAATAGCGCAGTACAGAATGTGCTAGAGTTACCGATACCTTACACGAGTGATAGTAACAGTAGCAGTAGCAGTGAGAGTGGCGGTGTTGATATTCTAGGGATTCTGCCTATGAGCGGGGGAAGTGAACTTGGGATTCTTAGTTCATCTTGTGTTTATATTTATAAAGTTATTTAAAAATCTAGTGATATAATAATGAGACCGAATAATAATAAACAGTTTAAATTAAATTAAAATACACTTTTATATTTTTACTTTTAAGAAATCATGGTGGCAAATTGGAATGAGAATAGTGTATAGTGAAAAGACATTTATTTTAACAATGTAGCTAAAAAAAAAAAGAGAAAATAAAAAATGGTAAATTTGGGCTAGAGAACAGAATTTTTATAATTTTTTTATTTAGGGGATGAGAGAAGGGGGTGAGGGTTGGGGAGAGAAAAAATTTATTAAAGGGGTGAATAAATTATTTTGGAGCTTCTTTGTAAGAGATGACAGCTTCTTCGCCCATAGCCATCAAGACGGTGACGTTGAGTTCTTTGCCAGAATCAAAGTCAGCGGTGAGTTGGTCACCGAGGTCACCTTCAGGGAGACGGTTGTCATCCTTCATGTTACCATCAGCGTCCATAAGACTCAAGAAACCGTCATCGATGTTGATGAGGGAGTATTCAGCGCGTTTGACGTTGGGGACTTCCATGTTGTGGGTGGATGGGGAAAGATCTTCGTATTTCTTTCCGGTGAAGATATCAATACCAGTAAGATTGACTTTGGCGTGACCGTGCTTTCCGGTTTTGGAGGTGGACATGTCGACGATCTTGCAGGGGCGACCCTTGATCAAAACGTGACCGTTCTTGCGGAGAGCAGAACATTGCATTGGGTAACTGAGGGAGGCACCGGAGTCTCCAGACTCGAAGTGATGATCGTGTTCAGCGTCAGCCATTATTGATTATCTTTAGTTTTTATTTTTAGTAAGTGGAAAAAAAAGATGATTTTTTCTAAAAAATAAAAAAGATACTGAAAAAGAAAAAGGAAATGAGAAAACCATATGGAATATTAATTAACAATGCGAGCGAAAAAAAAAAAACAGCAAAAGATAGAAAAAAAAATTTTTTTTTTCCTGCCAGTATTGTGCCTGAAACCTCAATACAACCAGCAAATAGAAAAATTGACTGCAGAATTTAAGATAAAATTTTTTTTATTATCTGCTATATTGGCTTTGTTCCACAATAAATTACGACTTTGTTATTTAATTATTTGCACATCAGTGCACTTAATTGGCTGAGATGACTGTATTTTATCAGTGCAGAAGAAATTATCTATTAACGCCAAAGCATTGGCCAGTGCAAATGAACTCATCTAGTGCTATAGGCTAGATAGTTCTAGATTCAGTTCCTGCCTTCAATCTCTCCTTATCCTATACTCACAACTTTTCATTCTATCAATCATGCTCTCCAATAATATCCATCTATGTGTGCAAGGGTTTACTCCCCCCTCGTTTTTTTGTCCAATAGACACATACTTTTTCGTTAATCACCATCAATTAATTAATCTACAGTTTTCAAATATCCAATTGATTAATGGTATACGATCTATCATAACATTCTATTACACAAAAATTATCCAATAGGTGGTGTAAATTGGTATAGTAAAAAAAGATAATTGGCCGCCTAGAGTTGGATGTATATTATTTGATAGCATATTTCAATTGGGCAGAGCTAGATTCACAGACTCAGCATAATTTATTTACCCTTTCACCGGTGGTAGACTATTTTTGAACTAGTAAGAATATCTAACAGTCTTCAAATAATATTCTTTAATTTCGAGATTCGTTAGTATACTGGCTTATATTAGTTTAGCAGCAAATAAAATTTTTACTTAATAATCATAAACGAATCATTAAATCGATTTTTTCAAAGAGTGTTGGACGGGAAAGGGTTAAAAGCATTAAAAAGGTTTTATGATACGCTTATGATTTATAAGTAAATTTATTATTTGCTGTTAATATAAAATAAACCTGTATGTGAACGAATCTCAGATTTTCGCTATCATAATTGAATTTAATTCGATCTATTTTGTAGACCAAAAATAGTT
>LSSN01002967.1:0-16100 GCA_001970855.1 Smittium culicis | reverse complement strand
GTGTATAGTAAAATAAGATATAGTATAATATAAGATATAAAAATAATGTAGACATCTGGTTGAGATCAGATCGCCAAAATTTCTCTTTGTAAAAAAAAACTGCATTGAAATTATCTTTGCATAAAAAAATTTGAATTGAAAATCCTTTGATTTTTTTTCTCAACCGACGTCACCTAGGAATTAATCAGAGTTCTCTTTGTCGTCTGATTTCCCTACGACATAAATAATATATTTCGCATCTTTATTATGTTAATTTTATATTTTAAACTAAAGATATGATTATTTTGTTTTCATATTATATCTTTATATAATTTCAATTGGTTTAATTAGCAACTATATATATTTAAGTTTTTATGAATCTCGTTTAAAAGTAAATAGAATCAATAAATATTTCGTAATGGAAATAATATAATTTATTTTATCCACATTTTAAACTGGTATTATTAAATAACTAAATTGATAATTAAATTTATAAATCATAAAAATAATTTTTTACTGTAGTATCAAAATATCTTATGATTTAAATTAAAATATTATATTATTTGCGTCGTAACTAGTATTAAAATATGTTTTATATTGATGTATTAGATACTTAAATAATTTATTTTTAAAATAAAAATTAATATAAAATAATAAAAAAATATTGTAATACAAATTGCGAATATCTCTAATATTAACATGTTAGATTTAAAAACTAAAATTTAATAAATGTTGATGATGGAATTAACTATCTAAGTTTAAAAATAAGCCAAGTAGATTTTTTGGTTTTATAAAATATTTAGGAATTAGATTCTAGCTATACTTATTATATGGCGTGTTACATTTTGCTATAATAGGATACTGGTTTAAAACAAATTATATGAATTTGAAATTAATATCTTTAAAAATATCTTTTTAAATTTTATTTGAAATATTCAAATGTATTTAATTTTTCTTTCATAGCTTCAGATAAAAATTCTTCATATTTTTGAAATTAACTTTAATTCAATACATTTAAAGTCTATAAATAACCTATTATTTTTCTTTGATAATTTCACAGATATTATTATAAATTAATAAAATTTTAATATAATTTAACTATCTAATTAGCAAAGTTAACTCATAAGGTAAATAAAAACATTAAGAAAAATTTAAAGGCGTTCTTATTCATTAATTACATAATTTTGGTTTATAAAACTATTTTTTATTTACATCCAGATGTTTATCTATTGAATGGCAAAAATTTTTTATAATTATTATAATTAGCTCGATTTATACTTTAATACAATTTATCTAGAATTTTCAGATTTATTGTTGATATTTGCATTTCTTAAGTTAAATGAAAATTTATATCTTTAAAGATATATTATAAACACCATCATAATTTATTACACCAAATAAAACATAATAAAAACATATTTTTTAAATTGAAAAAACTTTTGACCTTATCATTACAATATATATATATAATTAACTAAATTCCATCATATCTTTATGTAAATATCTTTTTCACATAGATCAGAGTTATTTATAATTACAATTTTTCTATTTTTAAGTATATTTTGTCGCGAGGATTATTTATTTGGTCGTCTTTAATTAATTAAAAATCTTTACTAATAATTTTTTAGTAAATATTTTATTATTCATTCAACATTAAAGCGAAATATATAAAAAAAATTTATTTGTAAAGTGTTTTAAAGTTATTTAGACATTATTATTCCAATAAAAGTAAATTTATAACAATATATTTTACGATATAATATGATTAATCAGTTTAATTTTCAATATTTCTTTCATTTTCCTTTATTTTAAAATTCAATCTATTTAATATTACACAATTATACAAAAACGAAAAAATATCTGAAGTGTTGTTATTCAAATATAAAAATAGATAGTATTTCTGTTTTTTTACAGTATGTTGATCTCCCTTAAAATTAAGGTAAAAGAATATCATTAATCTTTTATTTTAAATGTGATAGCATATTAAGGTATATATTTTATCTTGATTTTCCTAAAGTTTTTAACTTTTAAATTATTTCTTAGATGTTTTGATAGATTTAGAATTGAATCATGAGCATAGTTATTTTTTTATTATAAAATTTGTTATTATTTAAATTATATTGATTTGAAATCTTAATTTATAGTTTAAAATTTACTTCATTCATAAAATTATGTGTATTATACAATAATTTACACTTTGAAGAGTTTATCCATTACTAATCGGTTAGTATTCGTTTATATCAAATATAATATGCTTTTATTTGATAAAATTGGATATTTTTTCTTTCACATTTACTATAAGAATTATTATTTATATAAATCATACTGATTTTAATTTATATATATATATATATTACTAATTATTCAAAATAACATTTGTAAAAATAGACAAAAATACAAGAATATTTAATATTTACTAAAATTTTAAATGAATACAATTTACAAATATTAATGAATAAAAAATGTACAGTATAAAATTTTTATAAAATCATCTATATTAACATCTGAATATTTAAAAAATTTTTACTTCAATTTATTTGAATTTCATTTTAATTAGACCAACTAAATTTTTTTTGGCTCAAGAATGCGTTTAAAATATATTCGATTTCAATATATTGTAAATTCTTGAAAATAAATTAAAAAAACAATTTTAAGCAATATTCGGCAATCTATAATTGAAGAATCACCAGTTCTGTAAAAGATTTAGTTGCTTTGAGAAATATCTGTAAAAAAAAAAAACACATTCAAATAAGAAAATCAAATAGATGTGATTTATAAGCGTATTTTGGAATTTTTTTATATTTTACTAGTTTCATTCATTTTTTCGCTCAAAATTTATTATTATTGCAATCTAATATTAATTCTTACTAATATATTATACTTAATATTTTTTGTATATCTAACTATTATTTAGTTCATTGGATTATTATAGCTTAATTTTCTCTATTATTTGCTCATTTAAATATGAATATAACTTACGCGATTAAATGCACTTTTTTAATAAGCGTAAAAAGCGGACTTAATCTTTTTTATTTTATCAAAATAAGATATTAATTACCAAGAAATAGCAATTTTACGTAAATTTGATTGGATTGCTTTAGTTATAAAATTTTTTTCCGGCTATTATGTTTATTAGAAGGACAAAATTTTATTTTAATACTTATTTACTATATATTTTACAGCTTAATTTTCTGATTTTGTTTTTTATATAAAAATTTCAAGGTAAAAATATTTTATTAGAAGTTTTTTATAGTTTTTATTTCAATTTTTAAATCTGTAAAACATGTGATCTAAACTAGTATTTTCGATCAAAAGCCTTTTCTTTGTCTGGTGAATTATCTTGTAATTATAAAAATTACCAATAATATTTAATTAATCGAAATTTATTAATTTTTTCGTCATTATTGACAATTTTATACTTCAATGTTTGTTTAAAGTTTAATAACAAATTCGAATATAAGAGATTTTTTACTTTCTTCAAGGCGCATTTTTTTAATTCCGAAATCTTAAAACCACTTTATGATATGAGGTGAAAATTCTATTTAAGGATAAATAGTTTTTAGCGCTAGATGTAATATTGAAAAAAAATATATACATAAGGCTGATTAAAATATACATTAATATAAATAATAGCAATATTTTTTTATATAAATAAAAGCTCATGAGTTATAGTCTTGGATGTAAACTCCATATAGATAAGCACAGATTTCAATAATCCCCCCCCCCTCCAAAAAAAATTTACATAAATCAATCCAATCTTTCAGGATATTATCAATAAAGATTTTTATTTATTAAAATTATTAGCATTAGCAAGTAAAAATATTTAGAATTTTTCAGAATAGTAAATATCAATTAAAATTATACTCCATATATAGGTTAGAGATTTGTAAAAAATCACTTCGAGTATAAGAATGATTTTGATATAAATGATGTATTTAATTTCTCTTATCCATCATAAAAATACCGAAATGTGATTCTAATTTGGTTAATGAGCGAATAAATAGATAAAAAACTCAAATAGATTCAGAAAATATATGTTATTTAATTAAAATAAAGCCATAATTTTCTCTCTTACTGTTCTGCCGATTTCTTTAAGTATCAATGTTTAAAATGAGATAGTCAAAAGAAATATAAATCAAGCTATCAAAATTGGACCAAAAATAGATTTAAATCTAAGTGATCTTGGCTAAATTGTTTGCGAGAGATGACAGGAAAGTATATTTTTATACTAAAAATCTACTAATTGAATGCTTGTAAAAAAATTGATGGTAAAGTTGGCATAAATACTATATATCTTGAAAGAATACTCTTCAAAAATATCTAGCTTTTGACGGGTAGTTTAGTAGTAGTCGAAAATTCTGTTTTGAATTCGAAAAAATTTGATAGCTTAAATTCGGTTGGAAGAGATATTTACATCGGCGCAAATAGTCAACTAAACGGCACAAAACTCAGCCAACTCGTATCAGTAGGTAATTTAACTTATAAGTGGAACTTTTAGCTTGTGCCAGTCGATTAAAGAAACCAGGAAAAAAGCGATGGATCATCTTTCATCGAATTTTATGTCAAAACGCTAGAGATTAAAGAATTGAATTCGCGTGAACTGAAGTCTAAAGGTTTCAGAGGATTTGCGACCTGTAATCTTGAACCATTAATCTCATAATAACGTCGTCGGGGATCTTTAAATTGACACTAACAGCAGATCAATAGATGCCGCCGTTAAACTTTAACATTTGACAACTGTCTTTAAGATTTTTGTCTTGATTGGACTTTCAGTCTTTCAGCCTTTCAGATACAGGTATGAAAACCTCCTCATTAACTTTAATTTAACAACTCGATTGAAAACATTAAATAGCCTCAATATACCAGAGTAGTTTCAGTATAAGAAGGCATATACATTTCAAGAAATCCTAAGTGCTATAAACTCAGGCTTAGATAGCTCACAACAGTATTAAATGCAAGTATTCAAGCCGTTTTAAATTTTTCTTACTATCAAATATTGTAAATTATGTTTTCCAGAGTTAGTCGAGAGCTGCTGGAAATTTAGAATTCTTAGAGCCTACCATAGATATTAAAATCTCATCTTGATTCAAAATTAGCGGAAATTATATAGTTTCTGGACAAGACTCAACAGACTGCTAAAATTAGCCAAATTTATTTAAGAATGTGACTGAGTCAAATATTAATTTTAAATATGAAATTTATTAAATTGTAAGTTTAAAATAATGTTTCAGTATAAATAATATATGGACGGGACGCATATTTGTTATTATCAATAAACCAGTATTTAGTTAAATAAACTTATATGTGTGCAAAATAATAAAAGTCGCCATATTTGATAAAAGTGTGTTGTTATTTGTAGCTGTTTTCACAAGATAGTCGATGAAATGTCCAAAAAATATTGTATTATGACAGTTATAGCACTTTAGTATTGTGACTTTTTTTATGCATTACTATAACTACTTTTATTAGCCTCATAGCTGGTGAATTTAATAAAATCGATTATCTTTGTACAGAATATATGATGGATTGAATACTATACCTATTTAAATGGCGTTTTAATACTTATAGTTGCGCATCCATTTACTTTTAACTATAATTTTACATCCGCATATCCAGAAAATAAAGGTAGAGCTGATAGGGGTACATTTATCTTTTCTATATTAAATGTAAGTATAAATGAATATATGCGAGTACTGATTTTTTTTGTTTACTTGAGTAAGAGAGTGTTTATACTAAACACGCTTTTGTTCAGAGTAACTGTGTTCTGGGCATATAATGTAGTATGAACTGGATACTGATTAATAGTGAATGTGTGCAAATTTAATTGGTATATTTGGATACAATTTGCATGCATATTTAATACACAAAATAATATAAATAAAAAATATGTTGTTATTGCATAGATACGATGGTTATTTGTAAGCAGATTAATATTTTTTTTATACTCTAATATCAATTATTTATAATTTTGGAAATCATTGGTTTAGTCTTTCAAATCGCATTTCTATTTAACTATCTGGTAATTTAGTTATTAATGAATTTGGGTAAAAAAATTCTTATACAAAAACCGTATAAAAGGCGAGTAGTTCCAAAATGGTTATTATTTCGATCAACAAACCAGAAAATTCCGTTATAAGAAAAAAAAAACTAAATAAAGAGACGAAATATATAGCGTCAAGTCAACAAGAACAATATAAAATCAAAACCATTTTTATAATTAGATAAATAAATATGAGGCTCGTGCACGTATTTTCAGCACTCCTAGCAGTATGTGCGGGTACTTCAATGCTGTCAAGTATGGTATCTCAGCCTTTGGGTGCAGCGAACCGCACGCTATTGAGTGGGAATTCGAACACTTCAGATACACGCGAATTTCTGGAAAGGAGGAGTGGGGATGATAACTCTCCAAAAAGATGCGGTAATGAAGAAACTGTGTTTAATGATTTTGTTAATATTATTAAAGATTTGGATAAGGGTCGACTAGAGAAGTTGCAAGATATTATTCTAGTGCCTTATTATTCGACCATAAACTTGTACAATCCGATGGAAAATGTGGCAGATGAAAATTTAATCGCAAGTTTCACGAAATTTGCACAAAAGAGCCCAAGAAAAGTCAATAACGGATTAAATGCTGTGGATTTTTTAAAAAAGGGTGGATTTTTTTTGAAAGGTGATACATCGCCCTTCATTAAATGCGGGGGTAAGAATGTGTTCCACTTGAACATAGTTAGGTTTTTATCAATATTTAAACTCGAAAATATTGGCGGGAAAAAAAAATATAAAAAAAATTATTTAGATGGATATTTAGATGAATATTTTGATTACATTACTATGAGTATAGTCGATTTTGATAAGAGCGAAAAAATTAGGTGCGCGTTTTTTCGATTTGCTGAAGAGTTCTCGATACTCGCCAAACATATGCTCTCTCTAAAAGATAAGATAGCCCGTAAAGCATTTGATTCTAACCGTAGTTATTTATATACTGAGAATGAACATGAAACTGATACTGATGATCCTAATGATGTAATGTCGACCCAAGATATACAAGTTGGTAAACTTAAGGAAATTATGAAAAATGAAGACCCTAAACAATGCTTTTTCGTTTATGATCTATACAAAAGGTTAGATAATTTTGCTAACAAAAAAAATTATGAACTAATAAAGAAATATTATTACCAAGTAACAAAAGTTATAGCTATAGAGTCAGAAAAATAAAAGACCATTAAACCAGATTACCTTTCGATCTGATATACTTTAATGATTACAAATAAGCAGTTTTTTCTTTTTTTAAATTCAAGTATATATAGTTTTCTGATATAAAAAATAAATAGAATTACCTAATAGTATTTCTATATAAAACTGTTTTCGCAAGAGCATTTTTTTATAAACAAAAGCTAAAAGAAAATCAAGTTTGAAAAAATTAGAATTAAAATAGATATTTATTTTACAAAAGAAAAAGTAAGAAATGATTTAAGAGAGGGATGTCGGACAGGGAATACTTTTTATTGTTATTTTTTGTGATGTGAAAATAAGACTATATATATATAAAGGAGTGAAGATATTTAATGATAAAAAAACAAAACAACGAAAACAGGTGGTGAGGGGAGGGGGTTGAGGGACAATTAAAACAAGATTGATAGTAAGATTGATTCAAAGGAAAAAGATGATAAGGTTCATTATTTTTCTTTTTCTTAGAAATCCGAAGATTGATGATAGTCGAGGATGTTAAAAGGTCATATCTGGAACTCATGGATTTTTTTTTTAAAAAAATAGACATTGAAATTTACAAAGATAGGTTGGCGGATAAAGAGAGTAAAAGAGCAACAAAAAAGATTAGCATTGGGTGGACGCGAAGAATGAAGGTTGAGGAGGAGAGTAATTGGGTGGAGAGTGGGAGTACCAGGATTGAGAGAGTTCCTTTTTGTTCTTTTTGATGTGGATAGGGGGTTGGGATGAATTGAAATTGTTTGAGAAAGAGGAGTTTAATGAGTTAATTGATTGAAGGGGCGATTGTTGGGAGTCGAATGTGGACGATTGCTGGTATTGGTGTTGTGATGATAAACTTCTTGGTTGGGAAATGCTGTAGTCGTAAAAATCGAAAGATGACCAAGGAATTTCAGAAGTGGAAAAGTTTCTTGACATGATCGAAGGTGAGCTGTTAAGTGAATGTTTCAAGCCAGATGAGACGGTTGGTTTAGATGATTGGAAAGAAGTGGAAGGAGCTTGAATGAAGTTTAGTTTTGAGGAGAAGACGAGTTCTTTTGGTTTCGTGAGTTCCCATAAGCCCGAAGAGGACTTGACTTTTACTGGGAAGCTAGGGTCCTTAGGGTGGATTGCTTTCTTGCTATTAAAGTTTGTATTTGACGAAGATATTGGCGATGGGGTGTATGAGATAACGTTGTAGAGGTAATTCCTGCTGCAGTTGTTGTCCCAGTGCTCGACGCCATTGACTTTATACAAGAGACAAAACTCGATTTTCTGGGTGATTGGAAAGTCTAGATATGAGGTGTTTTCAGTGTCAATTGGAGGAATTTGTAGGACAAAGGTGAAGCAGTCAGATCCTTGAATGTCGCTATTTCTTGGTACAATAACCTTGCTGAAGTCAGCAGTAATATCGGAGTACGAAGACCAGTTATCCATGGTATACCTAATCAAGACTTGCTTTTCAAAAGCGATATTGGAGACAGTGACGTTTCCGTATATTAAATTCATATCGTTATCTAGTCTGACGGACTCTAGGAAAACGTTCCTGTGAGCAGAAGAGAGAATTTGTCTCGCTGGACCACGGACGCAAATGAGCTTTGTTTTAACGTTTAGGCCTTCAGAAGAAGTCTGTATTTTTCTGTTGCAAGCTAAAGGCTCTTCGCACTTGAAAAAGAGACAGCAAGCTTCTAGGTTATCTGAGAAGCTTACGGATTTCTTCCTGGGCTTGAGCTGTTCTTTGCTAGCAGATTTTCTAATGCATGCCTTTAAATTGGGATTGCTAATTTTCTTGCTAGGTTTTGGAGAAGGGCATGTTTTTTTGGAACCGAGGGAGACATAAGGTTTAAGATTATAGGTTTTTGGACTGTTTGCTAGGACTGATGAGTCGGTAATTGGAGTTGCAGATATGTACATTATATATATATGTATATTAATTGATGTGTACAGCTAAAAAAGAAAGAAATAGGAGGATATGTATAAGGATTATATATAGAGAAGTATAATTAAGTATTTATAAAAGAAATAAATTATGGTTAAAGTTTAGTAGATGGTGGTTAAGTAAAAGGAAAGTAGATAAGAATAAGGATGTAAAAGGATAATAATAGTGGTTGCTATATATAATTGATAGTACAGCTTCTATGATATAATGAAAAGATATTTTAGTCTATACACAGATTTTAATAAAAAAACAAAATATTAGGTTTGGTATATATATATAATTAAGTTTATTTGCACAAAAAAACAAAGCAAAAATTCATAATTAGAAAATTAAGCCATGGGTACTTTAGCTTTATATAAGGAATAAATAAATCAAAGAGTTGAGTATGAAGGGACAAAAAAAAAAAAACTGCCATTCAAAAAAGAGTAGGTATGAGTAAAAGCCGATTAGTTGGATTGGCAAGATTAAAAATAGAAGAGTAATTAGTAAGGAAAAAAAACAAAAAAAAGCGTCAACCCATCCATCAACTCATCGTCCCACAATCAGCTAAATTGCATCAAATTTATTTGCTTATTTGCTCTTTCTTTTTTTTTGACAAATGATTGGGAATATCGTAATAAGCTTTATTATTTTCTTTTACGAATCATTATTCTTTCCATATCGATAAATACAAGCGGCGAAAAAGTAGGCAGCTATTGCGAATTGCTGACAGTGGGGCTATTCATGGCTCAAAAGCGAAATATTACCAAGAATTACCATTAAAGCGAAACATTAGCAAGAACAGCAACTAGATTACTAATCCAATAGTTATTAAAAATATGAAATGTCAGGGCATGAAATAACTATAAGCCGCCCCTTATTTTTCGTGTTGGGAATGACGGAAATTCCCACTAAAAGTGCAAATTCAAAGAAAGCACTCTGTTAGCTGTCTTGGCCTTATTTGCCAGTTAGGTTTTTTATGCTAATAGCTGCGTTTAGCAGAAAAGCGCTATAGCCAATAAAAGTAAGTAAGAGCCCCTCCCCCTCCCTAGCCCACGCTTCAATAAAAAGCTCGAATATGGCCCCTCCCTATTATCCTCGCATGTATTTCCCGTTTAAAAAAGGGAAAAATAAAAAATGGAGCGCTAAAAGTAGAAACTTTTTGCCGAGACAAATCCCTTTCCGCAATTGATGCCCTGCTCTATTCCAGTTCAAAATGATATGAGCTGATATGGTATGATTATAAGTGACTGTTTTATTTTTCACACATGATTTCTATTTGGTGTCACATAAATGTCGCAAGATGGGATTTTACAATGGCTTCTAGAACCTACGTCTATTTTTTTATATAGTATGTAAAACGGAACAAAAAAAAAATTATCGAGTCATGCTGTGAATTAGTTTCGCTCATAAGCCAACATAATTTTATTTGTGGAAAATGTTCGACATATTTTCATAAGAAAAAAAAAAACAAATAAACAATAGAATGTGGGCCAAGGGCAAGATTTATTTTGAAAAAACAAGAGTTTCAAAAATAAATAAATTTTTTTTTTTTTGCGCATCCCTGTTCGCCACAACACGTTACCCACTTTCTTTCCTGACAATCCAGCATTTTTTAACCTTCACAATCAGATTATCCGCCACCAAAAAAATTAAAATAACAGGTTAGCTGTGGATGCTGGAAATTCAAAAAAAAAAAAAAAAACACCTTTAAATCGATAGGTTATTGGATTGGGTATTTTTTTGGAAATCAAATCCTATCGATAATATAAGAAATAACTACAACTTCAAAAAAAATTAAAAAAATTATGTTTAATGATAGGCTAGACTTATTGTTCGGATTACATAATGAAATAAAAAGAGCAATAGTTCTAATTCATGACTTCCATCTCTATTTCGATTCCTGGGCCAATAACATACCCCACGTTTAAGCTCCATCAATTAGGTAAAGAAAAGCGTGCAGTTACAATTACCTATTCGCTAGCTAATGACCCTTCTTATTGCCTTAAGGATAAGTAATAAAACCTGATTATGTCTTTTTCATATCGCCGCATTCTATTCTCCTGAGAACGTAACCAATCGTGTCAGCCAAGTCGTGATGTATCGATGGAGATACCAGCCTATCTTTTTTTTTTTTACCAAATTATCCACTAGCTGCTTATCCCTTACATTCCTCATCTTAAAATACTACTGCCATCAGTTGCTATCCTAGACTCAATGTTTGCTATAATGACAGAATACAAAAAAAAGTCTCAATTTTGAGTTGTCCAAAAATTAAAAAATCCCCTTGTATTTGTGTATACCTTAATTGGCCACAAAACTCCGAGAATGAGTAAACATCTCTCCAAATCGCTCACTGTTTATTTTTGGAAACTACGTTTGAATAATCGAATAAAACCTTATTAAATCGAATCGTAAAGCTAAAAAAAGCTTCTTTTCCGTTATGATTTTTCTTTTTAAGAAGAATGACAGTGTGCAGTGATTGTTTTATTGTTGTTGTTATTTATACTATACATGATGATGGGCTCGCAAACAGTTGTAGAATCCAAATAAAACTTGTGCACGGCCAAGTATGCGAATCTTTTGTGATTTTTATCATGGTTTCTTTTTGTGATCGCTTTTCTAACATGAACAGATTTCTCAAGGCTGGTTGTATATATATCCATGCACACATTTGTCAAACAGTATACGCTGTTTCGCTTTAATGATATTTTTAGAGCTGTTTGTTGTAGATTGACATGGCTTTTTTGTATCTGAGAAATTTAGAAAAATCGCTAATTTTCTTTGTAAATAGACAAAGATTAAGTAAAATAAAGTTGTGAGCTAGGCAGTGTTGATACTTGAAGATCATTAAAGCTTAAAGCATAATTGTGGATCAAATGAACATTATCAAACTTTTTGCTACCAGCTAGTTTTGTAGGGCTAAATGAACCTGTGCACCTCAGTTTCGCAATTTTGGCAATCTATGTGTATGTATTAGGCTTAGAGCAAAACTTATGGCGTTCTTATAGCAGAAAAATGATGATTTACCATCTCGCTCACACAATAAAAAAAGAGGGATTTACAATCTCGCTCAAAGTACACCTACATAAATACGTCTGATGATTGGTGTATTAGCCTGCTTTCGCAATTGATACAGTCACATCTAAACTTTTCTATGTCTTTTTTTCGCTAAAAGAAAATACGCTATAGCTTAATTTTCCATGCATTTACAGAGATTAGATGGATTAAAGCAGATTACTAAATCAATCCTAGCTCACAGTAAAAATTTAAACAGTTCATGATTTGTGGATTAAAACTCATAATTGGCTGTCTATTGACTGTACATTAATACCAACATAAAATCCATCTTGATTTCCATCTATTTATTCCTGCTAGATTTAATTGACGGATTTTATTGAAATTTGTCGGCAATTTCCAAAATTAAACATGTCACTCATTAATATTATTCTGATGGACCAATAATACTGACTTGATCAACTTTGATAGCTAAAATAGATGATATCACGATTATTTCTATTTCCCACTGAGTATACAATCATGTTAAAAAAGTCCTTATGCACTTATTTAATAAAAAGAGTGATTTGAACAGATCAGTACCCGCAAACGTGCCCCTGTGCAACAGTTCTGCTATAACACAGATGTTATCACTTAAAAAATAAAAATGGATAAATTAGCGTATGTAAGATTCTTACGATAAGAGAGACTTTTTTCCTTGAAGTATTATTTTTTAATAACAATTAGGCGATTTTATTGGCTAAACTAGTTAATCCTTTTGATAAGTTATACTTATTGAACTTTTAACCACAAATAATGTTTGAAGCTAAAAAAAAATTTAATGGAAAATGTTCCGATTCTTTAAAGGATCTCCCACATATACACAATTGAGAATTGAGCATCGATTAGCCAAAATAATTTGTGCTTGGATTATAAAAATAAAATGTGCAAACATATAAAAAATATTAACTAAAATAATCACGGCCTATTGTAGGACAATCAGCGTGATAATAAAACAGACACTATTCGATATACATACATACCTTATATGTACTGAAATAATTTATCATGCCATTTTGATACATATACCTTCCACTTTTAAAAAAATTCACTTTTGTGATTACAAAAAAAAAAAATCAACTGAACAGAAAAGCAGAATAATTACATATCCGAAATTATGTAATAAAATATCTTAATTAAGAGCATTGGCCAGACTCAATTAGAAGCGCAAATCAAAAAGTGTTAATGTTACAATTTTCATTCTGTAATACTCCTCAACAAAAAAATGTCGCTATTATTACGAAAGACTCTGTCATACTGATTTAAAAACCTCCCTCCCCAATTTCAATATCACGCAAGCTTTTTTTTTTTTTAAAGTTAGAATACATCTGGGCAGCTGATAGTATTTTGTCCAATTTGATTTTTTGAAACAGCGTATTAGCTAACAAGTCGGGTTCTTATTTCGTCGATCCTTGTGCCCCTCCCCCCTACCTTCCTCATTTCGCTTAGTCAAAAAACAATAAAAAAAATAATGGTACTCGTTGCTTTATCCTGGTTCAATATTTTGAATATAGAAATATCTGCATAAAAAAATCTAGATTCTGCTAATTTCGATCAATTGTTTTTTTTTTCTTAGTAGTATGTGTAATCACACAAGACTGTTCAATCTGTCAGATCAAAAAAAGAGGCCTTCATAAACAATTTTTATCTTGGTGATAACATACATAGCACTTAAAGCCCATATTCGAATTGCGATTATAAGCGTATACACAGCTTTAATTAGCGCTCATTTTAATATATACAATACACTATATAAAAATTTAAAGTTTCAGTCACACTTATATCTCACAATGTTAAGGAAATATTACAATCAGTGTATGTATCGTACACCAGGGGTATAATCAGCATCATTTTCTTGAATAATACTAAATATTACTACCACAAAAAAATTCTATTGGTTATTATTTCGCAATCTATTTTGGAACTTGACGCATAAATCAACCTATTTGTATTTCTTAGTTCTTAAGGTAATTTTTGAGATTTGATTGATTATAGATACTGTTTCTTGTATGTGTAAAATATGATTGAATTCATTTGTTATGCTCTAATCACCCCCCCCCCCACCACGCTATCAGTTTAAAATATTGGAAAAATCTGACCAAAATTGACTAGTAAGCATATTAACACTAGCCATATAGAATTTCGTGTTTTAGCAATAAAACCTAAATTTTAAGCTCCCGTAACGCTTCGCCACATCCAAAACTCATTTAAACCACTATAATATATATTAATAAATATAAAGTTCATTACATCTGCTATTTTCATAATCTAGATTGATTTTCATTTTAACTACAGCTGTGTCGGTTGTATCTATCATTAGTCACAAAAAATATATTTATGTTTGTAAACTTGTTAAGTGCCAATTTAATACTCCAAAATGCTAGAAATAACACTTTAATATACTAATAGTTTAACTAATTTTTAAATTTATTTAAATCGTTTAACATGACATTTTGCTATTTTACGTTGAATTCACTTATAAGCGTATAATACATACGTTTTTCTGTCCCCAAATTTCCTTTCAATGTCCACACGGATTGCGCCTCTATTCTTGAATCGCACCAAATATTTAAACCCATAAAGAACCTGAATTACATTGAGTTAATATCGAATCCAAAATTAAATTGAGATTTTTATCGATAATAAAAATTGACACTAATAAAATAATCCAATTTTTAGGTCTATAATCTCCAAAATTATTTTAGTATAATTTCTCTTTATACACTACTGAATTCGCTTTATTTACTTTTTTTTGGTTAAATTTAAATTTACCATTTATCCTTGAAATTTTTTAACCACTTATATAATCATTTTACTCGAATTTATCTATTATGGCTTAATTTACTACTTCAGAAATTAAATTTAACTCCATTTATTGCCGAATAATTCTGACACATAAATATATTTTGAGTGATTAACTTCCGAATTCCGAGTAACTATTAGGGGAAATTACGACTCATAAAAGATTCAATAATTATGGTTTTTTTTGTATTTTGATGTCCGATTAAGTTATTTTTTACAACCTGAATACAAAATAATTCAAAAAAATTAAATTTAGCCAAATAAATGGGGGGTTTTTTTGTTTAATTAATTTAAAAGAAAGTTTGATAATAATAATAGTGCTGGTTTTAATAAATAATTTTAACATAGCTAATCCATTAGCCTTAATTACTCATGGAAGTTATTTAAATTAATATTGGTTATACGTTGCATATTTTAATAAAATAATATTTGGCCAATGATTTATTTTTGGATTTAATTTCAAAATAGACAAGAAATAAAATTTGAGATTATAAACACAAGATAAATTTAATTTAAATTTAATTCAGCAAATGTTTTCATTTCAAGATTCACGTATCCTTTTCTGTAAGAATATTCAAAATTTGGATTATTTCCATATTCTTACTTTGTATGAGCCACGATTTAATTTAAACCAATATTATATGAGAACCCCCCCCACAGAATGTAAATTTATTCATTATTAGGTCAGCTCTGTAATTATTAGCTGATAAATTGTATTATTTTTAACTTTTACAACTTTAAAAATCCAATAATGCAAAAAAATTCGGTTAGCGTTTTTGATGGATTTAGAATTAAATCTTATAACCATGTTCGATAATAAGTCCATCCTTATCGCTCATTTGAGTTAAAAGTACATTAGCCAGCATATAGATAGGCTTCAACATGTAATAAAAAGCGTAAAAAATCAGCCAGTTAACTAAAATAAAAAAGCAGTTTTTTTCTTTTTTTTTTCCTCAGAGAGTTTATTAACCCTTTTCCATCCAACACTCTTTAAAAAAATCAATTTTATGATTCGTTTATAGTTTATGATTCGTTTATGGTTTATAATTGAAATTACTATTTGCTGATATTTTACAATAAACTAATAATTATTAAGGCCTCGGAATTAAATCATTTTTACCAAAATGGTTGGTTATATTTT
>LSSN01002966.1:0-10470 GCA_001970855.1 Smittium culicis | reverse complement strand
TAATTGTTTTAATTTAGTTTTAATAGTGGATTTTATATATTTGATTTATGAGTGTCCATTTTATTTAAAAATATGGCGTAAAAGTTTTTTTTGCTAAATTTTATCCTAAACTATGCGGTTAAATAACAATAATTTATATTTTTATAATATATAAATTATTTTTTAGAAAATTTTTATAAAAATTAGCTAAATTCTAAATATATATGTACTTTTATATTTGGGTATAACTATATCCATGAAATATATTTATTTTTTTAAATAATTTATATGTCATAGATAAATATATCTCTATAAAGATTTAAAAAATTTAAAAAGAATATAAATATGATCTTGTAAAAAAGGATTCATTTTTAAAGAGTTTTTCGCATTTTATCAATTTTCGAAATTTTTTTATCTACATATTATATAATTTGTGGGATTATTTTTATGAAAGATTTGCTCTTTTTGATCAATATTTTATTAATTTATTATAAAAATTATATTTTATAGCTGCTATTTTGAAACTTATAAATCACAAGAACATTAGTAAATCAGAAGATTTGCTAAAGTTTTTTTACTATAAAAAACAATCTTGTTCTTTTTTTAAGAAAAAGTGAGGGGTTTTAAAATGCTAGCAAAAAAAAATAAAAAAAACCAATGAACTGCTTTGTTTTAGTATAATCAATATATTTTATAAAACGAAAGCTCGAAAAAAACCCTAAACCAATTTTAAAAATCTAATCAGAGTAAAGGAATACTCATTTATATAGATCGCATAGAATACTGGATAGGTCTATTAAAAAATTACGTGGGTTTTTGAATTAAAATTCAGAAAATTTTCGTTAATTTATTTTTTATGTTATATAGGCGGCATGGGTATATGTTTTTCTATAAGTGATAAAATGGGAGCAGAGATTATTACAATTATATAACAGATATAGATATTTTGGTATTATTTTCAAGGATTTATACACTATCAAGAGATATAATAATGGCGATGTTCCATAAATGAGGGTTAGATCGAATCAATTATTATTTTAATTTAAATGAATCATAAATCTAGGAGAGATGAAATTTGAAATATTAATAAAATATTTTTTAATTAATGGATAAAATAAATAATTTTATGGCGTATATATTTCGTTTTAGATAATTTTATGTTTTTCATAAATAAGGTAACAATCAATATTTTGATTTTAGATGATAGAGCCTATTTTTATTCTTATTGATGATGAATATCAGATATTTTAATTTTTAATTCAAAAGTATTATTTCTCATCTTTAAACAATAAAAAAAAGAAAGAAAAATTTAATTTCTTCGACATAAACAAGAAATTTGATTGATTGAATATTATATAAGCTTTTTTCAAAATCTGATTTACTGCGCACTTAACATTATTAAATTTACCAATAGTATTACAGGAAATGTAATATTTAATTCCAGTTATTGTATGATTAGTAGAAACAGCTTAAACCTTCCAGGAGCGGTTGGCTTTTTTTAAATTACCAAAATCATTCAACCAAATGACAATTGAAAAGTCATTATAATAATTTGTTAATTAATTGGGATTAACTTGTATATAAATAATATTCAATAAATTTTATTTGAACTATCCAATTGTGAATTTATAAGTATTAGATAGTTGGCACCCGAAAGAGTTAAAAAACTATAATTGCCGAAGTAATACTCAAATTTCTCATATATTGAGGGATGGTATTTTTTTAACTTTTATGTTAAAGTTATTGTTTATGTGTATACTAGGAATGCAAAAGTTTAAATGCCATTGATAAATAGTTTAGGAAAAATATTAACCGAATATGCTAGCAACGAATGTTTATTAATTAGCTCACGTTATTTATTGCTCAATATTTATGAAAAAGCAAACTGCAGCTATACATTGAATTGATTAGTCAGAATTTATTAATAATCTCTTTCTTGTCAAAAGTTCTGAAAAAATTTGTATTAAATTTAATTCGTTTATAGTTTATAGCTAATAGTATAATTCGATACTGTTTCTCAACAAACCAATAAATGAATGGTTTTCAGAATTGATTATTTTTATTCTATAGTTAGCTATATTTGGCGGATCAAAAACAGACTACCGCCCGGTAATGGAAAAAGATATGTTTTTATAGCTTTGGCCAATAACTTATACATAAAATGGTTATTCAATAAAGGCCGAGAAGAGTGTTATTAATGGTATATCCTGGAAAATCGAGGCATATTTTACACCAAGCTAGACTTATTGCAGAACCGCAGTAAACGAGTATATTGAAATATGTTATATGATATATTCTGCGTATAAAAGAAATTTATAACATCTTTAGGTACTATATGGGGTGGGGGTAAACATAGAATTTTATTGGTACGATAATAATAGAATAAACTAAGCTAAATAAGGTAGGCCTTCTCAATTATTATAAAGACAAAATCAGGTTTATTGAAATCCAATATATAAAAATCAATTTATAGGCAAAGGAAGACTCCATGAAATTATATTTTTTTCTCATTAATATCTCACTAGAAATTTAATATCTGTATTAGCCCTTAGTGAATTAACACTTTCCCGTCTAACACTCTTTAAAAAAATCAATTTTCTGATTCGAATATGATTTATAAGAAAGTTTATTATTTGTTGTTATTATACAATATGCCAATAACTCTCAAGTCCTCGGAGTAAATGTATTTTAATTGATAATAATTGGCTATATTTTATAGATCAAAAATTGTCTACCGCCAGTGAGAGTGTGAACGAATAAAGCACGTAAAAAGATGATTGGGCGTTAGAAAGTTTATTGCCTGTTCCTGATTGAGAGAGTTTTGAGGGTTGAAGTTAAGAAAGGGGTAATGATAAAGTCAGCCAATTATATATCAATATAAGCGAAAATACTTTAGCTGCAGAATTAGATGCAGCGATTGGCTAGCAGGGATTTGAGGGCAGAGCATGGGGTAGATTAGTTTCCTAAAAAAATTGGCGATGGCTCAAAATAAACATATAAAGCATGTAATACAGGCAGCTCACATTGATATCTGAAAAAAGTATTTTGTGATATTATATACTAACCTCATAACATAGTTATTTAGCCCATTTTAACAGACCCCACTCGGTACAGTCTCCAACCTTATTTAAACCTTAACATGGGTGTACCCAAATTTTTTAGATGGATTAGGTAACTTATAATTTTATTTTTAGTAGCCCTTTTTTTTAAAATCATCCGTTTATAAATTAACTTGTCTAAATTTAGTGAAAGATATCCATTAATCAGTAGCAATGTTAGCGAGAACAATTTCCCTGAATTTGGTACTAATTTATTCTCATCACTATAAAACATTCGCCTTTTAGGCCATGTTCCTAACAATATGTAATATTCGTAGAGAATCTATATCTCGATATGAATGGTGTTATTCATAACTGTACTCATTCAAATGAGGGTGATGGAAATTTGGGAATCAGTGAAAATGAAATGTTTCTCCAAATCTTCAAATACACTGAAACTCTATTTTCAAAAATACGCCCCTCAAAAGTTTTTATGATTGCCATCGACGGTGTCGCTCCAAGAGCTAAAATGAATGAACAGCGTGCAAGAAGATTCCGCAAAATCAGAGATTTGGAAGAACTCAAAGCAAAAGAACTCAAAAAAGGCAGAGAAATTGTCGAGCTAGCTCACGAATTCGATTCGAACTGTATTACTCCAGGCACTGAATTTATGGAAAGATTGAACGAACAGTTAAAATATTTTATTAACAAAAAAATGTCCGAGGATGCTGATTGGAAAAAGGTTCAAGTCATTCTCTCTGGTTATGATGTACCAGGTGAAGGTGAACATAAAATTACAGAATATATCAGATTCATTAGATCACAGCCTGATCATAACCCCAACACCCGCCACTGCCTTTATGGTCTTGATGCCGATCTTGTCATGCTTGGTCTTTCCTCGCACGAACCTCATTTTTGCCTCCTTCGTGAACTTTTAACTTTTTCAAGAAAGAAAACTAACAAAAGTAAAGGCTCCCACAATGGAGACGAAGCTGGAAAGTTTATTTTGTTAAACTTGTCCATATTGCGCGAGTATCTTGAACTTGAATTTATCTCTTTAAAAGATATCACCTATCCAAAAGGCGATGTTGGCTACGACTTTGAAAAAGTCCTAGACGATTTTTTACTCTTCTCAATGTTAGCTGGAAATGATTTTGTTAAAAATTTACCTGGTGTGTATATTGGCGAAGGTGCATTAGCCTTACTCATCGGAATTTACATTAAAGTACGCCCTAAGCTTGGTGGATATCTTATTAACTCTGGAATGTTGAATCTTCCCAGACTTCAAATATTTTTCCGTGAATTAAGCATAGTTGATAAGCAAAGTTTTGAAGCTAACGTCGATGGCTTGGAGTGGTACGAAAACTACCTGATTAATAAAAAGTCGCGTGAACTTGAAAGCAAAAAACAACCAGGCGACTTTAACCTAACTGAAATTGAACTCGAAATTTTACACCTAATTAAATCCTTTGCTATAGGCATTTCTACTGGAAAAAACTATAAAAATGTAAACAATTTAATTATTCAGCCAGAAATTGCCGAAAATAACTATACCTGGATTAATAAAGTCGCTCACAGACTTAATCTTTTTGTATACAAAGAATATGACTCATCTGGCTCGGTTATGGTTATAGTTACGACTGATAAAGATCCATCTAGCGATTCTAGCTCCGAATCAGGCGTTGAACCTGTTTCTGAATCTGAATCTGACTCCAATTTAGAGAATGACATTTTTGATTTCTCTAAGAAACATAGATCTTACACCTTATCAAAGAGCCAAATACAGTCTATTTCAAGCTCTTTAGAAAATCAAGTCCTCTCTCATGACTTTGAAGCTATGGCAAAGCAACAAGTTGAAGATCAAAAGGCTTGGGAATACCACTTTGAAGAATGGAAGTCTGATTATTATCAAACTAAGCTTGGGTTTGATTACAACATAAATGATGTATTAAAGTCTAAAGAATCAACTTTGGAAACGGGTATACCTGTAAGAGTACCCCCTAAACAAGTCAAAGATATGTGCCAAAGCTATATCGTTACTCTTCAATGGATAGTTTATTACTACTTCAAAGGAATTCGCTCTTGGACTCACTACTATCCTTATCACTACAGCCCTAACGTCTCTGACCTTTTAACCGGAATACCCGACTTTGCTGTTGCTGAGTTCCCACCAAGCGAACCTTATATGCCAGTCGAACAACTTATGTTTGTTTTGCCCCCAGGCTCTTCTTCCCTTATTCCAAAACCCTTACGCCAACTCATGCATGATAAAAACTCACCCATTTATGATTTATTCCCTGCAACTTTCGAAATTGATCTGAACGGAAAAAAGAACGACTGGGAAGCCATCAGCTTGATCGATTTTATCGATATTGACAGAGTTTTAAAAGCTATGGAACCTTTAAAATCTCAGTTCTCTCCAAGTGACATAAAAAGAAATCGTGTTGGTCAAAATATCAGTTTTAAACACAAAAAGGAATTGGAAAAATCTCCATTGACTTATCACTCTTCAAACCCAAGAGCATTCCCCGACTTGGTTGCTGTAACCTGCGAAATGTCTAACTACCATATTCCTAGGGTTACAGATGATAAATTGAAGCTGGACCTCTTGAAGGGCTCTAGAACCGGATCAGGGCTACTACCTGGATTTCCTACTATTAAAACCTTAAGCGTTACTTCTAATATTGAAAGCGCTGGACTTGTAGTGTTTTCTCAAGGATCTAGAAACGAATCTGTGATCCTCAGCGTAAATCCCAGAGTTGATTTTTCTGAAAGCGACAAACTTGAAGAATACCTGGCACACATTTTTGAGCAAAAAAAGGTTTTTGTTGACTATCCTAATTTAAAACAATCTAAAGTTGTAGCTATTTCAACCAATCAAGGGCTATACATCAAATCTAATGACAGTTACGAATTTAGACCATTCTTAACTCCTTCGATTGAACAGAAATGGGCAAAACTCTCTGAGCGAGTAAGATATTCTTTGTTCATTAAAAAAGGAATCAAAACTGATACCAGCGTTCTTGTTCACGTTCTTCCTTTAAAGGGCATGTCTATGAAAAAAAGTGGAGCCCTCGTTTGCGAATATGCTCCAAGCAATGAAAGACATCTTAGATCTTTGGTTGATCCTTCGTTATCTAGTGATTGGGAATATACTTATCCCGCCTCCCTTGTTTTAACTGTTGATGATGCAATCGAATCTATTAAGAATAACTCTACAGTTCCAAAATCATTAAAAATTCCAGAATGGGCCAACGACCATAGGTACCAAGAAAAGAAACCAACAAAGATAGGATCGGAATTCAGCGTTGGTCAGAAAGTATTTTATCTCAAAGACATTGAGAATTATGGATCTCCTGCTATTATAACTAATATTACAGATGGATCCTTACACTTAAAAGTACTCGTGCCTTCTTACCCAAGAATGAATAACTTGATTGTAAGTTTGGGTAAAAGGATATTAAATGGTACTGTAGATGTTGACGGAATAAAATCCATTTTGAATAACAATGACTTCAGCGTTAATAAACCCATTAACTTTAATGCAATCAAATCCAGCGGACCTAGTAACACCTACATGCAAAGCTTTCATTTATGTAAAAAGCTCAACATATCAAGCTTTATGCTTTCAAAAATAACTGCATCAATCTTTGTCGATCCTGAAAACGGGAGCTACAAAAAAATTGAGCTTGCTTTAACTTTAAAGCTTGAAGGAAAAGGTATGAGGGCACCTGGCTACACAACAAGGTCAGAGAAAGGATGGGAATATTCGGAGAAAGCTGCTACATTACTTTACGAATATGTTAGCAACTTTAGAAATATAATTAACAGAGTTGAATATATTGTCAAAGCAAATCACGTGTTTGCAATCTCTATCAATGACATAATAGACAATGATTCTCAAATAACACGCGAATCTATTGAAAAAATGGGTGAGTGGGTCAAAGAAAAATCTAAACAACTCCCTGAATTGGAACCTATTGACTCTGAAAAATTCAGTAGCGAAAAAGTTGCGATTTTGGAAGAATCTATTGACCTTTGCTTAAACCAAAACCTAAGAGACCCTAAAACTAGCGGCTCAGCTATTAAGTTTGGTCTTAAGGCAATCGAAAAAGTAGCTAACGACAGATGCGATCTGTTAAAGCCAAAAGATGCTCAACTATCACTTGTTGAGCAAGCCTTCGCGCTTGGTGACCGAGTTGTTTTAGTAACCGAAAGTGGAGTTCCTATTTTGTGTGGTTCCATGGGGTATGTTATCGGTATTAATGCCAAACAGAATTATGGTAACCCGTATAAAAACAAAAGTGAAGCCCCTAAATCGGGCAATATATCTGGCGCTGTCCGAGCTCCATTTATTGATACGTTGGATGTTGTATGGGACAGGGCTATAATGTCAGGTTCAGGATTAAATGGGTTATGTTCTTTACATAGAGGATACTCTGTACAACCTACACAAATACTTAACTTGACCATCCCTCAATTAGCTAGAGGATTCCGTGCTTCTTCATATGGCCTTAGTGAAATTCAGAATGTCACACATACTGAATACAATCTCCCTGAAGGCGCTTATAATTTTGTTCCCCCGCCAACCAGTTTTAGAAATAAAAATGATAATCAATGGAATAGAGGATATAACAGACATAACTCTGGCAACAGACATGAAAATGTTTGGAATTCCAAACCCCAAAAAATTTTCAATAATAACCAAGGCCAGAGCAGTGGAAATTTCAACCAAAACTACCAAGCTAAAAACAATCACTATCAAAACAAACCTCCAGCTGAAAACCACCCTATCATTTCTCAAATCCTCCAGAAAGTCTATCCTTCAAACCAATCAAACACGGCTCAAAATCAAAATATAAACGCCCAAAAAGGTTCAAACCCTCAAAAAAATACTGCCTCACAGAACAGTTCAAATAGTCAAAACTCAATGAAAGCACAATCTAGCTCAGATAAAAATGATACAGCTAACTCTGAAGCAAGCTCGAAGAAAAAAAATAAAAAATGGACCAAAAAACCAAAGCAGAATCAAGGTAATGCGGAAGGTGATCAGCAAAAAAGTTCAGCTAGTTCCGGCAAACAGCACCAGAAACCCAAAGCAAAAGCTCAAAAAGGTTCCCAGACTGAAATCCCTTCAATTCTTAGCTCAGCTAATAATTCTAATCCTAGCTCATCTAATAATAGATCGCAGGGTCAAAATTCTACTAATTCAAACGGAGAATCTACAGATATTATGTCAAAGCTAAAGTTTATGCTCCAGAATACAAAAATATCAGAAGATTAAATTAAAAGGCATTTGTTCATAGTTTTTATAAATTTTTTCTATAAATAAATCCCTTAACGCCTTAATTTATATTTTTAGTTGAAATTTATGAGTATTTAATGTTGTCTGAATCGCTAAATCTTATAATTTGAATCTTTTATTTTTTTATATTGCCCTCAACAATATGTAAATTAACTTTTACTTAAATACGAACCATTTAGTCAAATATTTTTTAAAATTCAAAAAATTTCTGATTAACGACAAAATAAGATGAATAATAAATAAAAATATTGGGAAGAAAAATTTAAATTTAAATTTTAATAAAAGATTAATTTTTGTGATATTTCTATGTTTTCAAAACATGAATAATTTTTTAAATTAAGGTTGGCATATATTGTTGAAAAAATGGTTTATTTCGTATATTTTAATTATGAACTTGATTCGTTAAGATATGGGTTTACTTTTTCTAATAACAAATTATGTTTAATTCTATTAAAATTTTTTTTGAAAAAGAATAAATTACCTTACCAACTTTGCTTTGATATAATGGACCGATAAACTTTAATACATTTAATAAAAAAGTTAATTCAATGCAATAAATCGCTTTACTTCTTATTTAAAAGAAATAAGCGATAGCTATAGAGATCGTTACAATATATAATATTATATCACTTTTCAGCTTTGATCTTATCTATAAAGTAGATTGAATAAGTAGATCGATCATTTTTATAATTAAAACAATAACAATAGTTTCTAGTTATAAATAGATAGATTGATGTGTTTTTTTTCCCACAGTTGTTTATTAATCATTAACTCGAAGCAAATAATTACTATTAAAAAGCAATTAAAAATATTTAAAAAGCTAAAAAAATACTAATAAAAAAAAATTTTTTTAAACCTATCCATCCACGCCGCTCTAGTAGCTTTATTCTCCCAGAGAAATGGTTCATAGATGTTGTGAATCATTAATACTTTTCAGTAAATTAATCTGAGAAAGCGCATAACATTAAAAAAATCGGCTGTTTCGATCTTTAAATCTTACTTGTCTGTGTATGATTGAAGCTAGCTCATAGTTTGATTATCCCTCCTGCTCTCATCCAAGAAGTATTCAAACTAGCCCCAACTGGGAATTTTTGAAACTACAAAGCAAAAAAATTTCGTTAGAATTATTTGAAAACAGTACGATCCACTTGTCGTTATAAATTATATGGTGAACAATTATAGCATAAACCAAGGATTTTTTTTATTGATAATAATTGAATCTATAAATATACAATTTCTGTTATGCGCAATCAATTAAGTCTGAAATTTTCACATGGAGCCAACATAAAAAAATAAAATAAATTCATTAGCATTTTATAATTTATAATTTATAATTTAACCCTTTCCCGTACTATGCTCTTTATAAAAATTAGTTTTATGATTCGTTTATGATTTACATTTGCGTTTATTATTTGCTGCTATTATTCAGCAAAACAATACATGTTAAGGTTTCAGATCTAAATTATTAACTGAAAACAGTCTAACACCACGAAAGGTTTAATCCATAAAAAAAATATAACCTCAGATATAAACTGATAGTCAGAATAAAATTTAATTACAATCATAGAAAGCTAATTTTAGCTTTTTTTACAACCTTTTTGAAAAAAAAAGTATAAAATGCCACCTATAAAGCACTATTATCACAGCGCAAAAAAATTGTGATAAATAGCACTATAAAAAATTAATAATTGCTAATATTATCAAATATACCCTGAAAACCCATTCGTTAAATAAAATTTTGTGAGCTGATTACTAGAAGATGGAAAAAAATAGAATTTTTCGATCAAAATTACAAAAAAGATTCCAATAGAATCGCCATCTCAAAGTTTTGCTAACTCAGAGAGTTTACTGAGGAGAGACAATTGAAAATAATTCTTACAATAAAAAAATGTTCATACCCACCTATAAAATATGTTGAGGTGTATCATATTCCTCAGTTTTCGCAGTGGTGTAATCGGTGCGAGGTACAAGTTCGGGGATTAAGGTGAGTTTAGTGCCCTTAGTGACATTCTCAGAGACAAATTTTGGCCTAATTTTTTTTGAAAGAAATATTTTTTTAATGATTTTAGATGATTATTAGTTTTATCTTTATAAAATTAAATCAATTGAATTAAGTTTATTAAAGTTGATATTAAATTTGGAAAAGAT
>LSSN01002964.1:0-17963 GCA_001970855.1 Smittium culicis | reverse complement strand
ATGAAATGCGGAGCTTATTTTCTTTATAATTCTAGCTGCCTATGTGAATTAGATAAAATCATTGGTTATATCAGTTAATTTATTCGATGATATGTTCTAATATGGTTGAAAAATAAAAATAAAGGTGACCAGGAAAAATTTAATAGGAATAGTTCCGCACCTGTAAATAATCTCTGGTATAAAATAAAATTAGAAATAATAACTCCTGGAAGAATCAAAAAATTGTTTCAAATAGACAATAAAAAATAAAATTGGTTCAAAATATGTTTGTGATTAAATATTTTAGATCCAGTTATTTATATTAAAAAATTTTTTAGCTAGAAATAGCTTTTCAAAATAAAAATTGTACTCCATCATAATTAATGTATCACTTTTCCAAACCAAGTAATCAAATTGAGCATTTTATTTGAATCAAGTAACGAATAATCTTTGTTTTTATAATTATCCACCATAGGCCTGTCTAAAAATTCTAGGTTACAATTATTTATACGTAAGAATTAATATTAATATGCTTTTAATCTCGAACTAGTTTTGTCCCGAGTTATTTTATTATACTCGTTTTAAAATATTTATAAAATTAATTTGAAATAGTTTACTGATTTGAAATTTTATTTAAATTAATATTTGATTATTCCCTGTAATCCTATTTTTTATATCACGTTAATTATCTACACCTAAAAAACTAATTAGTTCCAACGCAAAGAACATTATTTGGTTTATTGATTAATTTGATCATAAAAAAAATTATCTTGTAAGAATATAGCATATGCGAGATTATTTCGAGGAGAGTAATTTATCCTTTTGAATTTTTCCAAGTATGTAGTTACTTTTTTTTAAACCAATATAAAGTATCATCGAATAAATTATGATATAACCAATAATTTTACATAATATACAAAAGTATATAGAATTTCTATAAAATAAAGTTCCTCCTTCACTAAGAATATCCTATACGCCCAATTTTTTTTACATTCGCTTTCGCTAATAATAAATACACATAGATTTAGAAGTTTCCCAATGAATCATTATAATAAACATACAAATTTTCTAATTGTAACTTGATCTCGATTTTACATCATAAACTTTTGATTATAACTTTTTGTTTTTTAAATTCAAACTTTAATTGCTATCAATAGATCCGAAATAATTATTAAAAAAAATCAAGCTTATAATTTTAACTGATGTGATATATCAGCCATTTCAAAAAAATTTAATTTATTTCTAATTTTATACGAGTAAAACGGCTAGTATATTCGATAATTTTCGAAAAAAAAAAGCTCTGGTTAGAGGTGCGTATTTGAATTTGAAAAAATATTAAAAAATGCATCGAACAGTAGAAAATTATTCAGAAAATATAAGAGCATATCTTCTTACTCATATTTCGTCATTATTTTGTTGTGATTATTTAAAAAGACTCGATTGGATATTTAAATTTATACATTCATAAAAAATTGAGCTGATAGCTCTAGTCCAGCATATAATTAAATAATATCAATACCAACCCCAGTCTAATTATCTAAATTCATAATATTTTTATTTAAACTATTTTTTATATTATAAACAAAATTATTTTTATCGGGTATTATTTATTATAAATAGGTATATTATAGTCTTAATATTCATAAATTTTATATTTAAATTTTAAAAAATAAATTCATTATATTTGAGTTATAAATTAGAATCTGAATGATTACAAGAGAAAAATATCCAATGATTTTAAGAGAGATTATAGCATTTTACTTTATTCGTGAATATTTTATTGTTTTGACAATAGATATTATCTTTTTTTTTACATGGGATGATAAATATATAGGCACTCTATTTTAGATTGTGATTAAACAGAAAATTTTGTTTATATCAATATTTTAATGAATTTTAAAATATAGTAATCTACGACAGACAGATATTATATTTTCTTTAAAGCTGCTGCTTTTGAATGCGTTTTTATTAGCTATCGGTAATGATGTCTAACGACGATTCTTTTATCAGATTATGAAATCATATATATATATATATACATCTTTTATATATTAATTCATCAGTCCTTTTATGATAAAGCTATTAATAATTTTGACTGCATTTTAAATATTTTTAATATTCTACATTATTATTCAAATTTTGGAAAATTCAATTTGCTATCAAGATTAAATATTATTTTAGAATACATGTATACACAATTTAAAGCATATAAATTCATATACTACAAAGTTTTTCCCTGATTCAGAGACTTCAATATATACATATCTACACAACATGAAACTTTGTGTATGTTTTTTTGGAGTATTTGCCTCTACATTAAATACTCGATAATTGCCGCTTTGCTTTGACAAATTAAATATTTAGATATTTAATGCCTAATGGATTTTTCGGCTCTGTCAATAGTCAAAAATATTTGGTATTTCAAATTTTAATTGGTAATACCAAAAGTTTGGTATATTTATCTTTCTATATCAATAGACTATAGGCAGCTAATTATAGAATTTTCATCCCATATGTACGAGAAAAAGATATAATTGTTCAATCCTTTTGTGAACAATAGAATATTTTGGATTACATATTAGCCAATTGATTTATGATGTGGCCAATAATTCTGGAATTCGTTTATTCTTTTCCTTATAAGATTTGGAAAATGATTGACTGATGATAACTATTAACAAATAACAATTCCTGCTGAAAAACACTTATAAATAAGAGGCTTGGAGACTATTAGTCCTTTTATGGGCTGTAGACTATTTTTGATATACCGAAAATAGCAAACTGTTTTCTATTATTATACTAAAGTTCCGAGGCCTTTAGATTTATTGGTTTATTGTATTATAGCAGCAAATACTAGATTTAACTATAAACCACAAGCGGATCAGTAAACTAGCCTTTTTATAGAGTGTTTTGCTGGAAAGGGCTAAGCGAATTTCCAGTAAATGGTGTAATAAAAGGTACGAAATTTTTAGAAACATTATATAATGAAAAGGCTGTAAACTTTTTATCTGAGCTTGCATTCTTGTATAGTAAACTGGCAGTAATCTTGGTTATTGAGAGATTCTGTGCGAAGATATCGAATATAGAGGATTCTGCTAGAAGATAGCACTTTGTTGCAATTTAATTTTATTGGCCTGGAAAATCACTAATTGTTAACACTATTGGCAGAATTGAAAAGGCAATTTGGTTTTTTTACTTTTTCTTTAAATATGAAATTTATATTTGCCAAAAGAAAGAAAATATTCTACTCATTATCCATTTATTTTAAATTTGATTTTATACGCAGTAACACTTTACACTATAAAATGAATCCTTCATAAAGAACCTCTCATATATATAACAGAAAATGATTCAGATAAAAAATTTTATATTATGATTTGACTGAAAAGACGTTTACATTCTTTTATTTATTTGATAGTCAATAGCAACTACTTTATTTTCATTGGAAAATAAAAGAATTTGGAATTTTATACATTGTAACTCCATAGACTATATTCTTTTCCTTTATACACAGTCTCTCAAATGCAAGATTCTCTAAAAAAATGATTATACTATAGCTATAAGTATTATTTTTAAAAAAAGAAAGAATGTATTAAGAACCAATAAAAAACACTGCATTTTTTATCAAATAAAAATTTCAAAATTAAACGTGAAGTAGAAAAATTGAAACGCTTTTTCGTATTTACCAATAGGCTCGCTATCCATTACCATTCACAGTTTAATAGCTAACCCTTTCTCGTCCAACACTCTTTAAAACGATCAATTTTATGATCCGTTTACGATTTACAAGCAAATTAATTCTTTGCTGTTATTTTACAATATACCAATATTGTTTATAATCTCGAAATTATAGTATTTTAATTGAACGCTGTTGGCTATATCTGGTAGGTCAAAAATAGTCTACCGCCCGGGAAAGGGTTAAGCGCAACAAAGAGCCGTCTTTTTCAAGATTCATACACACTTCTAAGATAATAAGTTTTAATAATGGGAGTTATTGATTTGTTGTAAATTTATGGCTAGGTATCCATTTTCAACTATATTTCAACAAAATTGGCTTAATTCCGAGACTCGATTAAATATTGGCTTGCAATAGAACTAATTTAAATGAATAATTTGCTTATGAATTATAAAACAATGAATAATTTGGTTTTTATCAAGAACTCTGGAAAGTAAAGAGCTGACTCCTCTTTGGGTAAATTTTAATTTTTTTTTCTAATCTATTTTTCTCAATAACTTGATTATATCTTATCTCTTTCACAAACATCACTCATGTTAAATTAATTCTATTGGTTCGTGAATGATTGATTAGGTATTATTATATTTGCTATCAGATTCCATTGAATAAATGTATTAATGAATCTTGAAGTTAGATAATTTTATCTAGCTAATTTTAATCTTACTGAGGAAAAAAAATCCGACTAGATTAGTAAATATATGGGATATTCTTAGGGGATACGGAACTTTTTTTCTTTGAAATTCTAAATGATCTCAACGAATTCAATTTTGTTGGAACGAGCTTAATTCCATGACTGCTTTTAACTTCAGTCATCCAGCCTACTTGAAGCAATGCCTGGGTGGATCTTTCGGATGGTAGATTGATCCCATTTCCCTTTAGGTACGCAGCCGGTAGACCGGCAGAGGAATTTATTAGTATTAGAATGTTAGTTTTTGTATGCCTTGCACCGAATTTCTATTTTTTTAGTTTATTTACCGCGTATTTTCTTTTATTGTTATCGTACCAATAAAATTCCGTGATTAAAAAAAAATTCTTTGAAATTCTATTTGCTTGCTTTTATTAGGTAAAGTTATTGGTTGTGTTTGATTATTCATTCGATGATATTTTTTAGTAAGATTTAAAAGTAAAAGTAATGCTGCAAAGTAAGAAATTTTTAATAGGAAAAGTTCCGCTCCTCGAAATAACCTCCCATATATATAAACCATTTTTCCGCTCGGGAAATGTCCAAAAATCTAAATTTGGTTTTTTAATTTTTTTAGATAAACACTTGTGACTAATTAGTAAACTTTCTACCCCGTTTCCAGTTAACCCTACGATAAGTACATTAAAAATAGCGATATAAAAACTAATGTACAGCCTTTTTACATAAAAAATTCATTATTAAGCTACCGGATTTTATTAAAAATTCCTATGTTTAATAAAAAATGTTCTGGATCAGTGTTCGATAAGGGACATTGCCTCAATGGGTGAAATTATTTCTATTAGAAATTTCCCAGTCGCTATATTTATTTTTATTTTTAACCCTTTCACGCGCGGTTGAATATTTTTGACCCATTAGATATAGCCAACAGCGTTCAATTAAATTACTTTAATTCCGAGGCTATAAGAATTATTGGTTTGTTGTTGAAAAATAGCAAATAATAAAACTACTATTAATTCATAAACAGGTCATTAATTTAATATTTTTAAAGAGAGTTGGACGGGAAAGGGTTAAATAAAAATAGAAAATAGCATCGAATAAAGTATCACACTGTCAAAAATTATTTCTTATCAATATTAGCAAATGAGATTTTTAAGAAAAATACTTTGTTCTTCGAAATAAGCTTACGCCTTAATAATCTAGCTGAAAATGTATAATTTGTTCTTCACATTCCAGTTTTTTAAAATATAAAATATCATTGGTAACCTTTAAAAAGGCACCAAATTTTGATTATTAACCCTTTCCCGCGCGCTAGACTGTTTTTGAACCACCAGATATAGCCAATTATGCTTAAATAAAATATTTTAATTCCAAAGCTTTAGAAATATTGGTTAACTGTAAAATAACAGCAAATAATTAACTTGCTTATAAATTATAAACGAATTATAAATTTTATTTTTTTAAAGACTGTTGGGCGGGAAAAGGTTAAAGCATTTCAGACGGTGGTATCTAGAAAAAATTCATTAGCTTCGAAAAATATATCGATTTAAACATAACCATAAGCATTTTATATATCTTCGAGTAGATAAAAAAATTTTATAAGCTATAAAATTTTTTACTAATTTTTTTTTTCGTTTTTTTAGAGCTTAACTCTTATCTGCCTGATTTTCTTTGAAAAAAAAAAATATTGGCAGTTTACCAATGAAAAATCAATTTATTATTTGCTGATTTTTTACAAAAAACTAATAATTATATGTTCTTCAGAATTAAATTATTTTTATTGAACGCAGTTGGTTATATTTATCATGTCGAAAAACCCTATCGTCCGTGAAACAGTTAAATAAAACACTAATTCAGTAGTTTCATAGATTCAGTAAAAAAATTTTGCTATTAAATACATTTTTTATTATCTTTCTAATTTACCGCACCACACTATTTTTGAATTATACACAGGAGGTAGATGATTTTTGGTCCAAAAAATATATCCAAATAAATTCAATAAAATTTTCTTAATTGCAGGAACCATAAAAATATAATTATGATGCAGAGTAATAGCAAATAATAAATTTACTTATAAGTCATAAAAAATCAATATTTAGATTTTTTGAGAAAGAGAGAGAATGGGAAAGGGTTATTAAAATTAAAAAATAAGACAACATTCTTATAATCTAATTTTGAGACTAAAGATTCCCAAAATCTGCTTATAAAATAAAGTCTAAAATTACACAAATTTTTCTTTTCGCTAGAAAAAAAAAATTCTAAAATAAATAAGCGCACATTTTATTGATTGTTATCAACCTTTTTTTTTTTGCAGAATAATATTATTTCTATGATAATGTTAGCTTTTTGAGCTCACGAAAGTAATTTAATTTCAAAAAAATCATAGTTATCTTCTTGCTAGCACGCTAAAAAAATAATTTATTAGTATTAGTGATATTTTAAAGACAATTTTTATAAGATAATAATATTAGCTGTATATTAATTCCAAAACTATTATTTTATTTATCTATTGGTTGATAATGAAATTTTATTTACCTTTATTTGTTTTAAATCCATGGAATATTTTCATAATTTAGTATTTGACTATAAACTTTCAATAAAACAAAAAAATTAAAATACAATGAATCATCTTATTTTTGTGAAATATTATGATATATCACTTTTTATCAATTTAAAATATCTTAGAATTACAAGTTCTATAATATAACAATGGGTTTATTTTTGTACTTTTAAATAGTCGCTCATATTTATAATAGCATTTATTAGAAATAAACTATTTCAAAAATAAAACTATAGCATAAGAGTGTAAATTTGATATATAAGAAATTCAAGTATATCGCTATAATTATATGTCTATAATATTAAATAAAGTTTGATTATAATATCAATCTATAAACCACATATCTATTATGAAATTAATTAATAAAAACTATAGATTTTACTAGTGTTATATTGAAGCGATTTTAATCACCTTGATATCATATTTATGGATGTAATACAGAATAAAAAATCTAATTTATAATCTAAAGATAAGATTCATTAGTTTATCAGTAGTTTAAAAATGAAATAAATTAATTTTAATACCTTATATTTGCGAAATAGTTAAATAAAAAAATATAAATTAAAAATTACTTTAAATTTCAAATAATATTAATTGTAACTTAATTTTAGATAATATTATAAAATTTCAAAAATATTTTAAAATCATTCGCTATATATTTAATTAAATTAACAGTATTATATGTGAATTCGTTTCACTATAATATGTATTATGATTTTATAATTTTTTACTATTTAAAATAGGTTTTTCAAAAGATTTAAAAATAAAGATATTATTTGTTGTTATAAAAAAAACATTAAGTAAAAATTTTTATACTAGTATAATTCAGTTTTTTTATTTTATCTTTGTGATTAAATTTTCGAATTTAAATCTTATTTTTAATTGAGTCATTATGATATTTCATTTTATACTATTTAATAATATGACATTAAAATAAATAGAATTAAGCTAATTAAATTTAACCTGATAACTAAGAAATTTATAGTAGAAAATAGATGATTTTATGAAAAATTTATCCGATTATTTAAGTATATGTCATTTATCAGTAATTAATATATTATAAAACTGTATTTATATATTTTTTAATTTGTAATATTTAATATATTTTATAAATAGCGTTATATAATACTTTTAATTAATATTTTCTTTTTAGGATACAGAATTAAATAACATAATTCATAATAATTTTATAGATAAGTACTAAAAAATTTTTTAATTCAGCTCAAATAAAAAAATTTTTATAAATACAATATTAAAATAATTTGAATATATATTTAAATGAGTAAAAAAAATCCTAGTTATTATAAATAAAATAAAAATGGTTAACTTGTATTTTTAATTTGTAATTGTAGTAAAAAAATATGGCTGAAGAGATTCTTAGCTCTAGATATTGCGTTAAATTTATCAATATTTAATTTTATATTATATATGATTAAATTAATATCATATATACTCAGTTTTACGTTGTAAATGATATAAATGAAATTAGTATATTGCTTTCTTAATTTTTTTATTTTTTTTATTTTTCAATATAATATATTTTCGGATATCATATTTAGTGTTTAGCTCAATGCTTAAAAAACTTTATGGAAATAAAAAATAAAGAATCAATTCCGAGCACAAAGAACTAATTAGAACCGATATATTAATTAAACTCAAAAACAAATTAGACTAATAATAAATGTATTAACATAATGTCATTGTTTATATTGGTTTATAATATTTTGTTTTTGAAATAGATATAGTTTAATAGCTTTTTGTTAATCCTGAATAGCATGTGATCGAAATAGAACATTTTTACTTAATATAATTTACATCTACATTATATATATATAGTATTAAAAAATTATTCTAAAAACTATCAATAAAGTAAATTTTTATTATTTATAATAATTAAATAGTATTCATATACTATGATTGATTAAATGATAGTTATTATCTTAAGTTTTTTTATGAAGTATTAATTTACTAATTATTCTAGTATAATACTAATTGATGCTTGTAAAAAGGTTTTGTTTTTTTTATTAAGATTTTAATTTTTTCAGCTCAAATTTCACCTAAATCCAAAAATAAATTTCGTAAATACACTTTAAATTTATTGTAATGAAATTATTCTAGTTTAATTAATTATTTTTATTAGAAAAAATTTTCTGAAATAGTTTTTTTTAGATATTTAAATTTATAAATCCTAAAATTAAAAATAACTATTTATTTAGCTGCTTATAATATCCGTATTATCTTAATTTAGATCAGTCATATTCAGTTTAATCCGAATAAGCTATAGCACTGATTAATATAAATTTGCACTAAAAATGAAATTGAGCTTATTTAAACCATGCATATATTTATCCTTTACATTTAAGCTTTTAATTGAGAATTTTAATATTATTAAGGTATACTTTAAATATATGCAAAAAAATAGATTTCTTGGATTATATATATTACATATCAAAATTTTCCTCATTAATTCACCTTCCATATTTGCACAAAGTATTTACAGTTAAAAATCTAGCTGTATATAAGAAGGAAACCCTGGATATTGACTATTGATAATTCAAAAAAACAGCGGTAAAAAATAATATGCGCTTCAAAGTTATATAATTTTGATAAGCTTGAACTAAGATTTTGCCATTATTTCAAGAATTATAAATATTCATACTATATAATAATTGTATTATATTAATAATAAAATAAATACATTATTAATAATCAAAAATACGATTTATATATTTATTTTATATTTTAATTAATAGGGCCAGTTATTTGATCTCAATGATTTTTTATCGAATTTTACACGTTTTTGCAAATTTATTTTAAATTAATTGAATACAAGGTGCAAACAGTAAAATATTTATAGTATTCATATTTATAAATATTTTATATTTTTCTCTATTCAATTTTCCATCAACTATTTTACCACATAGCTTGAACACTATCAAGGTGAATTTTTAAACATTTTTTTCATTAATATTTTACTTTAAATTATGAAATCTACCAGTTCCTATTTATTTTAAAAATTGAGAGTAGGACATATTGATATAGATCATTGATATAAAACTATTTTTTATCGATGCTTTTACATAAAATAAAATATAAGATAAAAAATAACAGAAACTAAACAAGTAAATTTTAATCAAGAAGTATTTATGGAAGTAAATAAGAATTATTTAAAAACAATTCGCATGAAAAATATTTTAAATCCTATAAATATTTTTTTAGCTGAATAGTGAAATGACTGTTTATATATCTTTTCTGAATTTATATATCAATATTTTTGTGATTAATTATATTATTCTAAAAATTACCAATTATAAAAAATACATAATATGTTGAAATTTAATTCAATATTATTTCTTATTCGTTTCACTTTTATATATTTTTTTGCTAAAATTTTTTATTTATTAATGAATAATGAATTTTTATGAGATTTTATACAATGTATTACATATCATTATGAAGTTAATTCTTCATTAAGAATAACTAATATTTTTTTTGCAAATAAATTCTTTAATAAATCATGTCTAATTTTTTTTTTCATGTCATAATTTAGTTCGATAGATTAAATAGCTTTAAATTATAACCACAATTTATTCACGGATAAAATATTTGGGTATTTTATAATTAGAAGTTGATAAAAATGAATGCTTAAAAACATCCGAATAATCGTTTGAGCCACCATATACAGTTAATAATACTCAGTAATTACAAAATATTATATATTTTTTATTCTAAACTAATTTAATGGACAAAATATTGTATTTTGTTTTTCGCTTATAAAATTATATACTATGTATTTATGCTTAATAAATTTTATAAAATGACCTTTTTTTACGGGTTAAATTTTAAATTGTGCTATTCCAAAATACTGAAGAGCATTATTCAGAAAAAATATCTTTTTATCTGATTTTATCTAATTTATAATTATAATATTTACTTTCGAAATAAATTAATATGCTTTTTGCCCTATTATATGTTTTTATGATATGCTAAAATTAATTAATTATAATATATCTATTTAATGTTTTATGATTTCTGTTTGACAATATCAATATCATATAATTATATCAGATGGCTCAAAATCCCAGCGAAAAAAAATTAACTAATTTAATATAAAGTATTCATAATTAGCGTAAAGTTTAAATATATTAAAATTTTATAGTATTTTAACAATAGCAGATAGTATCATACTTTGAATCAATGGATTTATTTTGAATTTATTTTTGAATTTATTTTAATAAAAAGTGGAATATATATTCACTATTTGTGCATCCAAGGGTACAAATAATAATCATTTTCAAACGAAAATTGACGTTAAAATATAGTATAGTTATAAATAAACTAAAAAAATCACTCATTTCCAATCAATATTTAATTATTATAAGTTAATTATGAAATTTTACAGGCTATATAAATTAAATATTTCACACATGTATCTGTCATATAAATATTAATTATATACTATATTTTAAACTCCATTAAATATTTCTGGAAAATAATTAGTGCGTGTGTATGTCATTGTGTGTGTTGAATAAAAGATAGGAATTAATGAAATTCACATTGAAATGTATCATATTATAACTGATACATATAATAATTTTTTGTTTTATAATAGTATATTTAGAAAATATTATATTATAATTTGAATGGAAACTAGTGAGATACTCTTATAAAAAATTAGCAATCACAATGATTCCAGTAATTCAATATTTAATAGTCTATGTTGAAGCTAAAAATATTTCTTCGTTATAAGTATAACAAGTTTTTGTGTGGTTGTTTAGTTTTGGTACAAATAATGCTTTTAATAGGTCTTATTATGAATAAAAGATCTATATTTAACAATAGAGCCCTTATGATTTATAATTATTTAAAACTATATTCTTTATAAAAAGAAAAATTGAATTTCGAATTAATTCATAATTAGATTAATCAAAAACCATGTTGGAAAAAATATTAATCCAATAATTTTCTTTTTATTGTTCTATTATTTAAGATTATTATATATTATTAATTTATCTGTCGTATAATTAATGACTCTTATACTATGGATTAATTCTTAAAAAGCTTATAATAGATTTAGCTTCTTTTTTGGAGGTATTTTTATTGTAAATAAGGCCACAATAGATATTAATTTTATGTTAGATATTTAATATTAAAAGTTTTATATTAAAGGTTATTTAGCATTTTATTGGTGATAAGTGAAAGATAATTATAATAATAGTTTTCCTATTGTTTCTTTCTTCCCCAATTCACATTTTTTTGATCAGGGTATTTATAGAAATTATTCTTTGTATGCATCATATTTTATATCATTTATATACTACACGCCACTATATATTACTTAATAGTAATTAGTGCGGTTATACAGCATTAGGAATAATTGATTTAATTATTTTTATTCTTTAATTAATTTTTCTCAATGACGTGTAATATTTTAATAATTGATACACGTAATAATTTTATGTATTAAAATAGTTTAGTTAAAAAATAATTACAGTGTGATATGATTAATATTAGTAAGATCATCCTAAAAACCATGCAGGGGAAAACGGTGATTTAACTAATATAATATTTCTCGATTTATCTATAGTCACTTTGGCGGAGTGGTTAACGCGGTGGCCTGCTAAGCCATTTCCCTTTGGGAGCGCAGGTTCGAATCCTGCAGGTGACGAATTACTTTTGTTTGTATTATATATAGGAAATATAAATTTTGGCTTTAGAAGCATATATAAATAGTAAAGCGTATTACTGATTAAGATGAATTTTTTATTTTGGATTTTGGGACATATATAGTACGCTATACATAATTTTTTATAGGTTTCGCTTCTTTTCCCTTTAATTTTCAAAAAAAAAGATAAAAATTACTCTCGAATAATGTAAATAAAGTATTTTTTAAATCAATATTCTAAGAATACCAGTTTTTTTGGCCAACAAAAAAACCAAATACAGAGCATATTTCGATTTTATTATACAGTAGCAATTATTCATAGATTTGCTTTTTATAAGCCTATGTAGATACTCATTAGGTTGAATTTAGCTTTTAAAAAATTCTATAAAAATTTTAGTAGAGGATAGAAAGAACCTTGAATTAATGTCCAGTGGGTATGGAGCTCCTAGAGCGGCGGAGGGGGGTCAGTTGAAAAATTATTTTTTAAATATTTTTTTACTTTTTAAATATTTTTTTACTTTTTAAATATTTTTTTATAGTTTTTTGTATACTTTAAAAATTTGTTTAATAAACTCTCTGAGAAAAAAAAAAATATATATATATAGAAGAGCTAGTTTGGCTCAGAATGTGGCTTAATTTAAATTTGATTACTATAATTAATAATAAAGATGTGTAAGTCATAAAAAATTATGAACGAAAATTACGAGGGATGGAGTGAGGAGCAAGAGTTTTAGTTATAAAGTTGGAGAAATATGACAATTAAAGATATGAAAATGTAAAGTAATAGACAGTGTTTTCAGTAAATATACATACGCTGTTTGGTGTAGATTAAGAAAAGATAACAGAGTAGCAAGTCAATGTATCGTAGAATACCAGAAAGGTAGCATGCGTTTTTTTGCGATTAGAGATAGTATTATAAAAAAGTCTCTTAGGCTTATAAATATAGAGTGTCGCTTTTTTAAAGACAATTTTTTTTAATTAAGTCATTGATTCAAGAAGCAGTCGTCATGGTACTTGTATCCATCGAAAATGACGCATTTATTTTTGATTATACCGTCGCATATAGGACATATAGTTCCGTTTTTGTTATGCCAATGTCGTTCACAGAGAGGGTATCCTTTGTACTCGAAGCATAAATCTTTTTCAAAAGGTAATTGGCAATCGCTGCAAACGAAGCATGCTGGGTGGTAAGTTCGATCTAGAGAGACAATCATCTCGGAAACAGTTATTGGAAGTTCACATTTAAAGCATAGATGAGCAAATCTTTGGAGGTAATCACGATCGCAGTAATATTTATTTGGATCTGTGGGATCTACGAAATATTCACCTAATGTGTATAAGGGAATCTTGCAGTCCGAGCAGTTAAAATGCTCAATATGATATCTTTGGTTATTGACGTTTAAATAAGTCTATATTTTAAAAAAGCAATAAATTGTTATATAAGCGTTAAATAAAAATATTAATGTTTTAAAATGTTAAATACTTTACAGATTTTAATTTCATTTTGCAATCATGGCACTCATAGTTTTTAAATCTATCAGAGTTAATAAATTCATAGTCATCCAAAATGTCTTCCGAGCCAATAGCCATTTTTTTAAACTTATCATTTATGTTACTAACTTCGGTTTTGGAATTAAAATTATTTAGATATTCCATTTTGTTGTAGTTATAAATCATCAAGTCACATTTTGTACAGATGTAAGCTATACCGTTAAAATTGATGGAATTCAAGAATAATTCGTTTTGTTCTAGACGATCCTTACAGAACGCACAGCAGAAAAATTCTGCATCAGGGTTTGATTTTAAAATCCCACCGTTATTTCCATTTTGGTATTCAATGTTTTTAGGTTGATAGAATTCGAAGTTTTGAGTATCGGAATTGTGCAATAAATCATCATTTTTGCTAGAGTAACCCCCCAAAACAACGGTTTTCATATCTTTTTTGTTAGATGCATTTATTGCCAGTGATTGGAAATCATTAGCTCCATTATCGTTTCCTATTGACATTTTTATGTTGTTTGCTTGGGCCTCAAGACTGCTTAATATGGTTTTCAGCGATTTAGTGTCAAGTTTTAATACAGTTTCCACTCGAAGGTCATAATTAATACCCTTTTTGGCCAAGTTCCCAAAGCTATCCATCGTAATTAACTGTACTAAAGTTGGTGTATATTTCTAAGGTCGAAAAAATCTCATTAAATTTTGAGGATATTTAAAAGATATTCTAGTTAATATGTGGCTTCAAAAAAAATTGTGTTTAATCTTAGATTCTTAATGCTGTAGCAATATTGTTTTTATTGTTGGGGAGAGAATTTTCAAGACTAAAAAATTTAACGCCAGCTCTTTAATTAATTTGTACATTATCCCGCTAAGCTGTACTTGATAATTATTACAGTTATTTATTGGAAGGTAACTGGCTATATTTTTTTTTATATTTTTTTATTGAGAGCTTATTTATTAGAAAAAAATATATGAGGATTATTAAGTTATAAGTTAAATAAAGTTAGTTAAAAAATTACAGAGATTTGACTGTATGCTCTATATTTAATTCATAGCTAATTGGTTCACAGAGTATGATAATAGGGGTATTAATGTAAACCATTGGTAGTTGAATGCTGTACAGGTACTACTATATTTTTTCTATTTTTAGCAAATGGTTGCTTAACCCTTTCACGGGCGGTAAACTATTTTTGGACCACCAAATATATCCAGCAACGTTCAATTAAAATACTTTAATTCCGAGTCTTTAAGAAATATTGGTATATTGTAAAATAACAACAAATAATAGACTTGCTTATAAATCATAAACGAATCATTAAATTTGATTTTTTGAAGAGTGTTGGACGGGAAAGGGTTAATCCTTTCCTGCATTGTTGACTATTATTGACCAACCAGATATAGTTAACAGCGTCCAATTAAAATGATATAATCCCGAGATTATAAACAATATTGGCATATTGTAAAATAACAGCAAAAAATTAATTTTTCTTATAAATCATATCGAATCAATAAATTGAATTATTTAACCCTTTCACGGGCGGTAGACTATTTTTGACCCTCTAATTATAGCCGACTGTATTCAGTTAACCCTTTCAGGGGCAGTTGGCCTTTTTTGAACTACCAAAATTATCCAACCAAACGACAGTATGATTAATAATTATAAGATAGTAACAAATTACTGGCTGAGTAATTATATATATCCAATAACAAATAAATATAATATTGTTTATCCAATTAAAATTTTTAAAAAAGTATAAGAGTGCATGGCCCGGAAAGGGTTAAAATACTTTAAATCGGAGGCCTTAAGAAATATTACTATAATACAAAATAAAACCAAATATTAAACTATCTTGAAAATGATTAGCGAATCAATAAATTCGCTTTTTTAAAGAGTGTTGATCGGGAAAGGGTTAAAGAGTGATTGGCGAGAAAGAGTTAGAATATAAATCAACATTATTTTTACAAGTGAATGAATAAAGCGTTAAGATATAAATTTATAATTTCCCTTTAGGTACGCAGCCGGTAGACCGGCAGAGGAATTTATTAGTATTAGAATATTAGTTTTTGTATGCCTTTGAAGATATAAATTTATATTTCATAGGCTTTTTTTCCCAACTGGCTTGTGAATTTCCCGAATAGATAATGTATGAATAGTATACATTTCTGGGATAAGATTTCTCTAAATTTTTAGGCTATTTGCAGTTTCTACAAATTCTATTTATTTTATAATACATTCTCTTTTTTCCGCTAGTGTTGAAATATACAATTACTTTCTATTCATTTCGAATACCCTCGAATTCCAGCACAATCGACGAATCGATGGTTTAAATCTTCGATCAGAGTTTCACAAAAAGGGCATTTCGACTTTCCTACCGGAATATATGCTCTTGTAATATACGGAGTTCTCACAGATCCTTGATAAAACTCCAACATAAACCATTTAATTCTGGGCTTGACTCCTAGCCGCCATCTATTTTTCTAATCAGGAATTACTTACGGAATTTCAGGTACATTCCAAATCTTATAGCTAAACTAGTTAATTTTTCTATTATTTACAGATTTTTATGATTTATAATTTCTCACTGTCTTTACTTATAGATCGCATATTTTTCTTTGCATAGAATAAAATTTCGTATGGTAAATGATTGGATTGAGATTCATCTAACTGGCTATTTTATTTAAATTAGATATTTGGAGTTTTTTTTTGCCTAAATATCCAGCAATACAAGACCTGACTTAGCCAAATAGTTTGAAAATATCTTATTTTACAAACCCTTAAGATGGATATGCACATCGCAATTGACTTAGTTAACGATTAGGAATGAATTAGCTATAGCTGCCAATTAGAGATTGTCCTATACATTTCCTGATATTTTCATTTTTTTATATGCTAGTTTTCTAACATTATAAAGTATATAAAATTCTAATCGAAAAGTTGGACATTCTCTATCACGTAAATCCTCCATTAAAATAGAAAAGCCCTTTAAAAGTTTAAAAAACGCAGATTTCTGACAAGCTCTATGAATTTATGAGTAGCAATGATCATTGGACATTATATTGTAAATAGTAAATATGAATAATAATACTTGAAATCTTTTTTTTTAAAATAAATACAAAACGTTACCCATTTTCTCAAGAAACGAAATGCTTATTTATGCTATTTTTTTTTTTTCGCCAAAAGAATGTGTTAGTACTTTTGATATAAGATTTCTTATAAACTCATTTTTGTTTACTAGCTGGGAATTTTTTTACCTATTTGTTCTATAATGTCGGTGAAGTGGTGGGAGGCGTGGATGTAACATTTAATATTTGATTAAAATTTTAAACTTGGTGTATTGCTAATCTATATTTCATTAGCATAGCTAAAATAAAATTTGAAAATTTATTTTAAATTTCATCGAATTAGCATTCAGGAAAATTTCGCAATCGACTTGTAATTACTAATTTTAGTTGGTTTATTTCGATAGCACTGAAATGAACTCCTTCCATACCAAAAGACTGAAATCAGGGTTAATAATTTCTAGAATACCCTTTTATTAAAAACTGTATTTCAAAACAGCTGTTCTTGAATTATAAAATTTAATAATGATTTTTTCTTCAAGCGTGACATTTTAATTAAAAGTATAGATAATTTTTGAGCTCCCATATAATAAAAAAGCCGAAGAACTCTATCAGAATAATTATCACGAAAGTAATGGATAATATTGTTTAATATTTGATAATTATTTCTTTTCGTTTCTATATAAAAAAAGGGGGTTAGCACCCTGTAAGAGTTGTGTATAAAGCTGAATTTGAAATTGGAAAATGAAAATAAAGACAATTCCAGAACTTTAATCATTCTAATACTTAGAATAGCTTTTAGCTGTATCTATTATTATTTTTTAATAAA
>LSSN01002959.1:0-14859 GCA_001970855.1 Smittium culicis | reverse complement strand
GATGTTCTCGATTCTCCTTTAATTGTCCACTAACAACTCAATCTTCCCCCTTCCCCTTTATTATACGATTTGCTTTTTCTTATAGCAAATCCATTCATCTCTCCCAAAAAAGGTAGCTGCCTATACCCTCCCTCCCCATAGCTAAAAACGCCATCAGATTGGCTTGCTTACTGTTTGCTTTTATTTTTTTAATCAGCTATAAATCCAACAACGCCAATACTTTTTCATTAATGCTAACTTTTTACTGTCTCCCTAATCCAACAAATGAAATTGTACAAATTAATTATTCCTAACTAATCGCAGTCCTGAACTAGCGCGCTAAATTTTACTAATCACTACTCCAATGCCCATTATACCAATTCAAAATTCATTAGCGGCTTGGTTGCAAGCCCTCTTCATGTCCACTAAATTGATATTAGCGCTCATCAAAAAATAAAAAAATCAGAAAATATATGCCACACGTCCTACCAAACTCAGCGTCACCTTCGCCTTATTAAAAAAAAACTTCCAAATAAACCTCCACTATAATAACAACACTGTTTTATTGTTTAGCAAACAGCTTGCTTTTATATGATACATTTTCATATCGATATCGTCGCGTTATTTATTTGTATTAATTAAAAAGTGCTAATAAAATCCGTGTTAAAATAAATTTAAATATAATCTATTAAATAAAAAGCGCAGAATTCATTTTGGATTGCCGACACTTGAAATCCCAATCTGTCATTAGCTGGATTTACCTCTCTCCCCGCATTTTTTTTTCTCCCTCTTACAATAATGCTCAATAGTTGTCTTTTATGTAAAAGTATACCATTTTTCTAGTTCAAATACGCAAACAAACTACCGCATACATAAAGCGAATTCGATTACATTTCATCCACAATGACTCCATTATCTAGACTTTACACCCTTATGGAATCTAACCCTTATAAACAAAAGACTTACTTGCTTTCTTGTTAAGAAAATTTTAGGAATTTGTACTTCATTATCGACAGAAATGTTTTATAAGTATTCAACTAAATATGTTTAATAGTTAATAGTCAATGTATTAGATTTTATTTAGTTTATTATCAGTGAAAACCAAAAAAATAATAATAAAAAGTGTTAAATATCATAATAGTTGAATCATGATTTAAGTTATTATACAAGATTGATAAATAAGGTTATTATGATAATCCGAATAAAGGGAAAGCTTAATTTAAATAAAATAAAATAAACTACAATTCAAATAAGAACGTTGTTTAATTTTATAATATAGTACAAGCTTTCATTAGTATAAAAGATGGCTATAACCCAAACAATATTCCAAAAAAAAAAATTACGGCGAATAAATAAATCGTACCTTTTTGACATGTTAAAATTGGGCACTCAATTTACGCCCTGTAAAAATTGATTATTCAATTGAATGGAATTTCAATATAAAATAAAATAAAATATGGCTATTAACCAGAATAAAGTTGAATTTCAGTAATATTACTAAATGGTTCATAGTATAAATAACTGCCCGCCACTAAATTGTAATCGTTATTAATTAACGGTTCACACCACCCCCCTCCCCAGGCATCTAGAAGGTGGGATATATAGGAACAAAATAGATTAGCCGTGATATATACACCGTATTTGGTCTTTTGCGCTACTCGGGGCTGTAATAGAAATTATGAGTAATTGTAATCAAAATATTAGATGATTGGCTATTTAAAAACAATCATATCGATTTACATCATCTTAATGTTCAATGTTAATCCAACCCCCCATAAATAGTGTTTAATTTTAGTATATAAGGTAGAGCTTAGCTTTTCCCCAGAATGGCTAAGCTTTTTCAACAACTTTAATTCCATTCCGCTTTAATTAAATACAATTTCTTAATCCATACTTGACAGCAATAATGTAAACTATTATTTATTACCTTCCATACCTGAGCTTAGATTTGTAAAAGAAAATTATCGATCCGTAGGAAGGTTCTGATTTCGAATTCCTTGAATCTTCATTCGATCCCGCTCCAAAAAAAAAAAAAAAAAAACATTCACGCTATAAGCTATAAAAAAAAAGATTTCGAATTATATATCAAGAAATAAATAAAATACAGACAAAATACCAGAATTTTATTTAAAAAAAGAAGGCTAGGAGGACTGGGACTAATACCTATCGAAATTCAGACAAATGCTCCTTTTCCCCCCAAAACTTCACCTATGGAATTTTCGTAGAAAATCCAAAAATATGGAAATCGTTCTTTTGAAACTCTATTAGCACATATGACATATGTAATAATTTACAACACAAAAATATTACATAAAAATCACAGCACCTTGATACTAAGTTATGCGGGAAAAATTGAATACCAAAAGAACTAATACTGGCGAATACTGGAGGTATCTGATCGAATGTTGGTATGAAATGAATGGACAAATTTCTAATAATTTTTACGAATGACCATTCAGAGAATTGAAAATTATACCCATAGAACATGTAAAATTCAGTCTTCGCTAATCTAAAACTATCTAAAATGAATATAGAATTGTTCCATAAGGAAAAAAATTTTACTCTATCGATATTATTAAAAAAAAAATCAAATTATCACCAAAAAAAAGGTCAGAACTTTTACCATTTAACAATATGGGAGTCTAGTAATGATAAAAATTTTCATAACGGAGGATATTGAGTTTTCGATCCTCAAAAACGGCAATTCGCGACACAAACATTACGTATCAGATGATAAGCTTATACTAGCACAAGTAAAACTATAAAGATATACAGAAAAAAGAGTATGAATTTTTTTCGTTAAAAGAATATTAATAAATAGAATGCAACTAAAATACAAAATATAGATCCTAATTGTAAAAGTATTTGAATTGAAATTTAAGCCATGATCAGATAGTTTATGTGAGTATTCCATCTTAGCTCAAATAAGAACTCTTTTTCAACGAGAGGATACATACCCCTCAAATAAGCTGAAACTTACGTTCTCCGAATTTCTAATGGAAGATTTGATGCATCGATTTTCTAATATTTGTGAATTAAAATTCTTTGTAAAAAAAATATATAAGAAAATGTATAATTCAATAACACTCAAATCAAGAATAAATATCATTAAAGATATCAATTTTGTAGAAATAGCAGGCGGAATAGGAAAATTTATAAAACATATCCCAGAAATAGGCACTATTTATGCACTAGCTATTTGGTAAATACATTGGTCAATTATGTGGGAAAAAATAGTAGGGCACTCTTTAATCGTTTGAGGAGGGGGGGAAAAAAATCAAATAAATATTAAATAATCATTAAAATTAAAGGTTTCATTAAAAATCGGGCTGCGATATACTTCACATGGTTTATTTTTAAACCAGGATTATATTACTCTAATGACAAATTAGTTTTTAAAAGCTTTTTGGAACTGCATGTCAACTCTTTTCAAATTAACTAGTTAAATTTATTCTAGTTTTTATAAATATATTTGTCTTATATTTATATCCTCAAATTATCATTTCAAAAAAAGGATCCTATCTTAAATTTTTATAACGCCAGCGGATAACTTATTTGGTCCTGTAAATTTTTCTTCATTTCAACCAATCATCTCATTTCCAAAAAATCTAGCACCGAATTTTTCGTTAATATTAATTGAATTGGTACCTATAATCCGTAATTTTGATCTTTATTCATAATAGAATCTGATAGCGAGAATAATCTGTACTTGAATGAACTCTGCTTCTTATTACCAATAAAATACATACAAGAAATTCGACCCATTTTTTTGCGAATAAGAATAGCTAAAGTATAAACTAGGGTAAGATGAATGGAGTTCAAATATTATATTTCATGAATTAAAAATATATCTGATATTAGACTATACATTAGAAAATAGATTTCTTCAAAAGAATAATCTTTCATAGAAAGGATTATGATGTCTTTTTATAGGATAAGATATGTCGTATTAAAATCCAAGAGCCAATTATATGAGTTTAGTAATTATTTGAAAGAGATAGTATGTTGATTTTATTTTTCTCTTCGTGCAAAGAAAATTCAAGATCCTCATTATACAAAGAGTTTTTCTTTTTCAACACCAAAATACAAACTTGATTACATCTATGCCATCTTTATATCCGAGATATTATTTACTCTATTAAACTTCATTCCTTACTAAAATTAAGAAAGATGTTATCACAAAAAAAAAAGGTATAAAAACACCCTTCAAAAACGCTTTTATTACATTAACCCAAGAATTGATAAGAAAAGAATAATTAATAAATAAAATTATCTTTAAAAGATCATAATAAAACAAATATTAAAATAAATATACTTATTAACTATTTAAACCTTATTAGTTCCGCACCAGGTTAAAATCGGTGACAGATAAGCTCGAAGTTGAGATTTAGTTGAGATTGGGGCTCAATTTTATTGATTCAACAATACTCTTTATAAGATCTATTATATAATTTGAGGTTTAAAGTATGGAGAAAGTGTGGTATTAATTATGGTTATTACTCACTCAGAAAAATATCCATTCAAGAATCGTGTTAGCGGATATCTTATTTACCTATTCAGGTGCTCTAAAATACCAGTCCAATCTGACTGGAACTCAGGAAATAAGATAAAAATAATTAAACATACTCTAAAAAAAATCTTGATATTCTCTATACGAATACAAAGTCCAATTTCTGCTTAAATTTAATATGCATAAAAAAAAGAGATACTAAAATCCACCCTAATTTTATATCTGATAATGATTTTTCATTAAAGGTATCTTCATAAACAGTATATCTGTTAGTTATGTCGATTTAGCAGCATATATATCTTATCACATACTTGAAACTTCGAAAAATCTCAAAAATTCGATATAAAAACAATTGAAAAATTGAAAAATATTAGATTGAAAACTGCAACTTTGCTAAAATTTAGTAAGAAAGTACCATTGAATTGGAATAAGCTTTTTATACATCGATCTATTTCTTGTCTTATACAGGATCTCGAAAGCTGAATATAGACCAAATTACATACTTCATTAAATATAAAATGATTTAAAAATACACATTTAACATATCTAAAGAGTTTTGTAGCTATTTCAAGAGTTATTTCAAGCTGTAATAGAACTTTTTATGCACTTCTATACACTTTCTTCTCTTGATTATATGACTTTTTTCCATTCTTCTAAATTCTACATTATTTTCTAATGTATCGAAATTTCTGTTTCTGGTCATAAAATCTAAAATTTGCTCAAATATTATCGCCTCTATACGTTCTGATTTTTCATATCATATGATTTGAATCATTAATAGATAGCCAGATACTAGTTTAAATTTTCCGATCCTTTGACGAGCCTCTAATTATTAATCATAATATTACTTGTATCAATCGAATGAGACCACCAGAATGAACTTTTCGTTTAAATATTTGGTGATATCAGAATTTTAGGTTTAAACTGGTAAATTTATACCTAGTAGGTATTTCTAAAAAAATTTTATTGTTTCCATAAGAGCTAGCCATTCCTGTTCATAATTCATGTAATATTTTTCTACTTTCTGTATCGACCTAGAATAATATGCTACAGGATTAAAATTTTTGTTGATTTTATTTTTTCTAAAATAGCACCTACTTATGTGGAAGGTGCGTCAGCCGAAAGAAAGAAAACATAATTTGATATAGGATGCTTTAGCACCAGTAGGTTTGGCTGCATAATGACTATTTTTTCAAAAACTATTTAGGAATCTACACACCAATCCCAGAGTGCATTTTTCTTTACCAATGCGTGTATTGGATCTACTAAATCAGAGTAACGATGAGAAAATTCCAAAAATATAAATCCAAAAAATGAAAAAACCAAAATTTATTAAATTTTTATCAGAATTTCTACTTAAAAAGTATACTCTAGAAGATTATGGCAGTAGGACTTCATATATAACTAAAGATACCAAGTTCTGAGATCGGGTATAAAAAAAATAACATATTTAAATCTTCAGTTTAAGATTTAATTTCATGAAAGCCCTAAAAATATTCTGGATACGAACTAGGTTCTCTTCATTCTGGAAAGATAGGAAAAAAACTTTAAAATATATTATTACGAAATCATATTAAAATTCAGAAAATATTTTTCCCATCATAAACTGAAAAAATTCAGGCGCATTTTTAGCCTTTAAGGAACTCTTCCAAGTTTTATATTCCCGTATTTAGTATAAATGGGAGATAGCACTGTAAATATGGATTCTAAAATAATTTTCAATACCCCGAGTATGCCTCGAGAGTTGTAAAGAGAAATTTTTTTCGCAAAGTATTCAAGAAAGCATCAATTAAACGGAGAGAGCAATGTCGTTCAGCGCAACATCGCTAATATTCTCGACTTAACGCAGAATTTTAGCTCACAGGTTGTTTTTGGAACCAAAAGCATGGAAAAAACCATTCTGAGTCAGATTTTGGAATGAGATTTTTTTTCAAGCATTTCCAATATGTAATCTCTAAGTAACTTTTTTTCTGAATTTCTATATCTTCATAAATAGATAATTATCAGCTAGCTTCCTTCCGTAATTGTAAGCTTGTATTAAAATTAATATTCTTATTTTATATTCAAGCTATTATTTGGAGAATCACCTTTAGTTACAAAAAGTATATTTTTCTGTTTAATTTTAGTTTCACTGGTAACTTCGACAATATAACCTCATATTTTTCTAATTTAATCATCGCAACTCTCTTCATTCTCGATGGTTTCAATTTTTTAAATATCACTCCAATATCCATCGATGGTTACATTGAAAAAAAAATCTTTATCATAAATCATTTGTTTTATTGTAAATTTATTTATTATAACTAGTTCGGGAACTTTATCTGCGCTTTTAATTTCCGATTAATTTATTCCTGAAAAAATTAATCCATCTTCTAAATTACTTTTCAAATATTTAGTATTTTATTTTTCACCAAAAGTTTCTATAATATAAAATCAGATTGAATCCGAGAAAAAAAATCCTCCCCTCTCTAAATCTGTCAGGTAATTAACCTTTTTTAAGTGATAAATGACAATCGCTAATATTAAAAATTAAAATTTCAGCATAATATGTGAAATAAACTTCTCATTGAGATTTTTTGAGGCGAACATGAGCTTAAAACTTGAATCAAAATTGATATTCTAACACATTTAGCGAATAAAGTAACTCCGTTGCTTTTATACACAATTTTAATCAGGCTCGTCTACAGTTTATATCATTCCAGTCATATCACATTTTATATGTGCGATATTTAATGATCCCTATAACGATTGAAAAATTGAACATCATGAAGCTACAGTATCTATTATTTTCTATGCCTTGAAACTTCCTATATTTTCAAGAATGTAAGAAAAGATTCATTTTCTTGGTTTCTTGGAATTTATTAAGTTTTTCTGATAATATGAGAATCTGTATTTATAAATTTTCTACGTAATCACGTTTTTGATATTTTTCTTTTTGGAATTTCTAGTCGCGCTAATTAAATCCTCAATTTCTGTTGGAGGCGCAAAAAATAATTATTTTATCGAAATCAGCACTTTAATTTGTAAGGATATTTCTTGTATTATTGGTTTTATAATTAATTTTAATATTTTTTTGTGTTTTTGGGCTTAGTATTTTTTGCACAATTTTACGAATTTGCGTTAGGGATTGAAGTTCCAGAATTAGCGCGAGTTTCTCCAAAAATTATTTTCAGTAATTCATCAATCATGATTCTTTTTTCAGGGATTAAAACCAAATTTTCTTTAATAGCGTTCGAGAGCTGGTATAAAAATGTTTATTTGTTGATATGGGTTGGCTTGGACTTCAATTTTTAACTGAATTCGCGGCCAAGATACTCCTGGAGAAAATGGGTTTCAATTTTCTTAAAATCAGCTATTATATGACTGGGTTCTCAGCAATCGAAAACTCTAATAATGGAAGATTTACTAGTGGTAGAGACTTTTTTTTATTAACGAGTCAAAGTTCTTATTAGTTTATCCAGATTTTCAATTTCAAGGCAATTTTTTGCTAATAAATTCTCAATTTTCTTTATAAAGATTTTCTAAAACTGTTTCCATCAGTGTTTATAAATGAATTCATTAAATTAACTTAATCTCAACACGATCCATCAACTTTTTTAAGATAAAATGGTAAATGTATAGAATTAAAAACTGAATAGGCGGTATACTGATCAAAAATTTCTAATTTATCTTGATAAAGCACTATGACTGGACCTTGTATATACTTTTTTAGTGGAAAGGTATTAGAAAATCGTCAATCATCTCGTATTAAACGATTTTATTTCTTCGTATTTTTCACTTTTCAATTGATTCAGCTAACGTACCGTGGACTTCTTGGGCTTCAAAGTTTGATACATCTAGGAAAACCTGACTTCTATACCTGAAATTCAACTTTTAAGGTCCCAAGACTCAGAATTTTATTCCTCGATCCCCTTAAAGTGCTCAAATACAGCTGATTTTTCAATGAGAATGATAATTAAAGCCTCAACTGCTACTTCATCACTCCATCCTTAGATTCGTAAGATGATTGTAAAAGTTCTTATACAATTTTTTAACTGTAAAGCGCAAAGTTTTCTCTGAAAAATTCTCCGAAAGTCGTTCAAAAGATATGAGAGAGTTATGTTTATGATTTGAAATTGTGCCATATATTTTCATGCTGCTAATAATTCCAAAAGGGTTGCTTATTTTTTTGAAAAATTTTAGGAATTTGTAATTCATTATCGACAGGGATGTTTTATAAGTACTCAATAAATATGTTTAATGTTTAATAGTTAAGCGTATTTTATTTTATTTTATTTATTATCACTGAAAACCAAAAAAATAATAATAAAAAGTGTTAAATATCAAAATAGTTGAATCATAGTTTAAATTAATATAGAATTTTGATAAAATAAAGTTATTATGATAATCCGAATAAAGGGAAAGCTTGATTTAAATAAAATAAAATAAAATAAATTACAATTCAAATAAGAGCGATGTTTAATTTTATAATTTAACACAAGCTTTCATTAGTATAAAAGATGGCCATAACCCAAACAATTTTCCAAAAAAAAAAAAAATTACAGTGAATAAACAAATCGCACCTTTTTGACATGAAAAAAGTGAGTACTGTATTTACGCCCTGTAAAAAGTGATTATTCAATTGAATGGAATTTCAAAATCTAATAAAATCTAATAAAATCTAATAAAATCTAATAAAATCTAATAAAATAAAAAAACATTAATTTTCAGCCAATCATAATCTCAACTTCGATGGTAAAACTTACGTTACCATATAAAACCCCACTAAAGCTTAATTAGCCCTTTTAACTGGACAAATATTTTGAAAATTATAAGCTTTTATTTTTAGTAAATAGTTTACTCTTGTAAATTAACCCTTTCCCATCCAAAAAATTTTAAATAATCAAATTTATTGATTCGTTCATAGTTTATAAGAAAATTTATTATTTGTTGTTTATACAAGTTAAGCCAATAATTGTTTAGGCCTCGGAATTAAAGCATTTTATCATAGAATAGTTGGTTATATTTTGTAGTTCAAAAATATTCTACCGCCCCCGAGAGGGTTAATATACTACGCATTAACCCTTTCCCGTCGAACACTCTTAAAAAAACGAATTTATTGATTTGTTATTGATTTATAAGTAAATTTATTATTTGCTTTAAAAACAATAAGCCAATATTTCTAAAGGTCTCGGAATTATAGTTTAACAGTCGAATACAGTTGGCTACATTTAGCAGGTCAAAACAGTCTAACGCCTGTGAAAGGGATAACCCTTTCTCCCAGACTAGACTGCTTTTGGTCAAAATAATATATGGGATATTATTTCGAGAAGCGAAACATTTTCTATTAAAATTTTCCTTCACTTATAATTTCATTTATATTTTAAATCCAAAAAGTATATTTTATCAAATGGATTAACTAGTGTAGCCAATACTTCCGTCAAATTATTATAAAAAAATAAAAATCCAAGTCAAAAAAGTTCCTCTCATTCTAACAATCTCCCATATATAATAGTGTTCAATTAAAATACTTTAATTTCAAGGCCTAAACAAATTTTGGGTTATTGTACATAAATAGAAAATAATAAAAGTGCTTATAAATAATAAAAGAATCATAAAATCAATTTTTTCAAAGGCTGTTGATCGGGAATGGGTTAATGCGTATAACTAATAGACTAAATATCTTTATAAAAAATGCTTTATTGACTGTAGATAAACAATGGTGTAATATGACTACATTTGGGCGATTCTTTTTGAGGAGGCCATTTTATAGTGTGAAGTGTTACAGTGTATATAGCTTTAATTTAATTATTATCCAATAAAAAATCGATAGTTTATCTAGCAAATAAAAATCCTTAATTTAAATGAATAAGAAAAAAATCAAAATGCCTTTTTAGTTCCGCTAATAATACTTTCTTTTCCAGAATCCCAAAGCCAATAAAATTATACTGCATCAAAGTGCTCTCTCGTTCAGAATCTCCCATTTACATACACAGAAGGATTTTGATAAAAACTTTCACGGGCTGTTGACTATATTTGAACTATCATAATCATTTAACCATGTGAAAAATAGATGAGTAAATGTTTAGATATGTACTATTATTTGCTACTAAATAATTTTTCCTAGTAAAAAATTTCAGGCACTTGGTCTGTCCAATTATGCTAATTAAAAATGTCAAAGAGTGCTGGCCTCGGAAAGTGCTAAAGCGCTTTTGTCGATTCAGCGAAATGGATTGCCATTCCCTTCATCACGTGTATATTAATGCCACTTTTCTAAATAATCATTATAAAAAAACACGCTTAAATATATTTCAAATGACAACGATAAACTAACAATCTCAACGAATTAGATTTTAGTGAAATTAAATGCATGGGAGGCACTTTTAAAGGAATATATTTATAGTGTAAAGTGTTATAGAATATAAAATCGATTATAAAACTAATGACCAATTAGTAGAATCGGAGCTTTGTTTAGCAGATAAAAATTTCCAAAGTAAATGAATAAATAGAAAAAACGAAACATTTATTTAATCTGCCAATAATATTTACAACACTGAATACCCAACCCAATAACACTAAAATCAACATCGTGATATCTTCGATCAGAATCTCTCACATTAACCCTTTCACGGGCGGTAGACTGTTTTTGACCCACAAAATAATGCCAACTGAATTCATCAAAAACAGTTTAATTCCAATTCCATAAAAAATATTATTTAGTTGAGGAATAGTAGCAAATAATAAATTTACTTATAAATCATAAACAAATCAATAAATTCGGGTTATTTAAGAGTGTTGGGTGCGAAAGGGTTAAAGACTTTATGTAAAATCAGTAATCCATCCTGCAGCAAGAATTTTTATTGAGAATCTTCCAGTTTTTTAACCCTTTCACGTCCAACTCTCTTTAAAAAAGCGATTTTATTGATTCGCTAGTCATTTATTAGATCGTTTATTATTTACTTCTATTTTGAATTATACCAATATTTCTTAAGGCCTCGGAATTGAAGTAAAATAACTGAACGCAATTAGCTATATTTGGAATACCAAATTTAGTCTACCGCCCGTGAAAGGGTTAATTGAATCATTGCCTTCGCTGGTACGCATCTAGTAATCCGAGATAGGAACATATAAGTTATTATTAGGGGGAGGGTGACTTTTTTTCTTAGAAATTATAATCACTTATTTTTACTAGGTAAAGGCGTTGGTTGTATTAGATTATTGGTTCGATGAATTTTTCTAATATGATTTAAAAATAAAGGTAGTGTTGCAAATTAGGAAAAGCTTAATAGGAAGTGGTCCGCTCCTCGAAACAATCTCCAATATGGGAGACTCTTTATGGAGGAATCGCTGTATTGCGTAATGTGTTACAGTTTATAAAATCGCGTAAAAATATTTATATTGAATGTTTTAATTTTAAACTTTTTTTCAAATAAGAATTTCAAAATTAAATGAATATATAGAGAAATCGAAAAATCTTTTTAAAACCGCCAATAATATTTACAAAAACCATGTACATTAACCCTTTCAGAGGCGGTTGGCTTTTTTTGAACTACCAAAGATATCCAACCAAACAACAATCAGATAAAGTAATATCAGATATTAGCATTTTATTGGTTGGTAAATTGGATATATCCAATAACAAATCAATAGTACATGGCTTATCCAATTATGAATTTTAATTAAGTTTAAGACCGTAGACCCCGGAATGGGTTAAACTGCAACATTGTAATTTCTTTGTTCAGATTCTCTCATTTGTATTAGAATATCAAATTATTATTGAACTAGCCAAATTATTAGTTTTAATTGAATGGCTCAATATACCGGATAGTTTTTTGCAATGCTATCGTACCAATAAAATTTATGATTAAAAAAAAAGGTAAAATATTTTTTATTTCCAAGTCTGATTTTAAAATTAATTTTTTTCCATTTCTTACCTATCCTATCCAAAAATCTTTAAAAAAATGAATTTATTGATTCGCTTATTTATAAAGCTGACGTATAATTTGGTGAAGTTATTAGACAAACCAATAATTATATGAGCCTAGGAATTAGATTACTGTTGATGCAGCTAACTAAATTTGGTAGACCAAAAGTAGTCTGTCTCCCTTGGAAAGTGTTAATTTATAACATTAAAACTTTAGCACGTTTTCTATTTATAGGATGAATTCGCAAAATACATTTGTTTTATATTAATAATAGAAGTAAATATCTTAATTATATCTGATTGATTTTGATATCCTACTAACTGGGAAATTCTTTGGAAAAGCATAACTTTCTTTGAAATTCTATTTGCTTTCTTTTATTAGGTAAAGTTATTAGTTGTATTAGATTATTCATTCGATTATTTTATTAGTAAGATTTAAAAATAAAAATAACATTTCAAAGTAGGAAAAGTTCTGCTCCTCGAAATAATCTCCCAACTAAAAATTTTGAAACAAAATAGATTGAAAGTATTCATAATTAAGATTAATAACTTTACTGAGACCAAAAATATAATCAAACAAAAATCATTTTTTTTATCAATAAGAACAAGATTAAAGGTTCAGACAAGTGAAATTAAAATTATCCAGGTTTTTTCTATTTAAATTCTGATATTACTGTTGTGATAATAGTTGGTTATATCCCTTTACTTAATTTTTCTGAAAAAGTTTACTAGTCGAGATAAAACAATGTGTTTTACACAATACTCCAGTATATGAATGAAACAAGCTACCTATATTTTTTTTAACCTAGGAATTTTATTGGTATGATAACAATAATATAAAATGCGTGGTACAGTTAACAAAAAGATATTAATTTTGTTCAAGGCATAAAAATACTAATATTCTGACAATAATAAATTCCTTTGCCGGTCTATCGGAATCGTGTCATAAGTGAAATGGGATGAAAATACCAAAATAAAGATCCCCACCCAGTCATTGGTTCAAATTAAGTTTATCTATAAGTTATGGTTTATCTTTACCATAATTTAAAGTATAAGCGAATAATAGATAAAATAAATAGGCTTTTGAAAAAATTCCGTGTTTTAAATATAGTTGAAATTTTTATTAGTGAAGAGATACTAATTGCTCTTTTAATTAATGTAGCAAAGGTCTAATATAGCACCTAATCAAACTTTATATTCTAGGTTATATTATACAATGATGAAATATACAGTTCTTAAATAGATAAATTAACGTTGTGTAATTAATTTTTTTTAATATAATTCATAATATAAACGTAACGTTATTATCGTAAGGCGTTGTTTGTCCGATTATAAAACCAAGAATCTAAAAGATATAGATATAATTTATTTAAAAGCAGCAAATTATGATCAATGACTAAAATTTATTTCATCCTACCATAGCTTAATTCTTCTGGCAGTCAACAGCTCCGTGTTAATAAGGAGTTAATAAATATTTAACACCAAATGATTTGATCTAAGCAGAATTTAGCTTTTTTAAGTAGTGTTTAACAATTTTAAACAGCTCTGAAATATTATAAGTGATTCGTTTATATTATCTTCAATCCTTATGGTATGCATAATATATCCACTTTTCAAAAAAAAAAAAGATTGGTTGTGATAATTTTCTTAACTTTTTCAAATAATGGTATAACTTACTAACTTTTGGTAAAATTAGCAGGAATCGTAGGTCTATTATTTCACTTGCCGAAATTATTTCATAGTTAATAAAATATAACCCTTAAATAAAAATGGTATTTGCTTATTAAGTTCTAAATAAAATATTTTTAAACAGTAAACTAATTATACTACCTCATGCACTGATGTATTTGATGATATTTAATATCATAAATCATATTTTTGTTGGATATTTTCCAATGAAAACATTTTAACCGAGTCTAGCTACTAAGGTATAAAAAATTATTGTAAAAATCTCGCGAATAGAAAAAATTGCTGAATAAATGCTGCCCTACTGAATTGATTGGTCCTTCATCGAGAATCAGAGTACAAAAATTATAACATTTATTTTAATTAAACTTATAAATTCAATTACGTTTGTTTCAAAAACTGAAAGAAATTACCCAAAATAACACATTTAACAACTTCGCATATTTAATTGCCTAAAACGTAAAAAAATAAGCACCTCCTTATATAATTATCTAATTTAAAATCTTTCCTTGATCTTACGCATGCACAAATGTTACGATATCTTATTTATACTATTTCTGCAGAAAATAATTACTTACTTCAAATTCAAACACGTGGTAATTGTTTGAACTATTGCATATTGAAATTGTATCAAGTTCTTGGCTAGTATTATGTCCTTAGTTTATAGTAGTGTAAACCAAGATTATCACATAATACTCACTGGAAATAGAAATATAGTACAAGTTAAAAATTTTTTTTGTACATGTTATTTGGTATACTGTTTAATATAAATACCAGAGGG
>LSSN01002954.1:0-11500 GCA_001970855.1 Smittium culicis | reverse complement strand
TGGCACAGCTGATCAAAATTTTGAGCTGGAAACAGCCAAATTTTTGAACGGCATCCACTTGCCCAAAACACTTATTCTGCAAATTACAAGTGATTCAACAGCCCCCTTGAACCAATGCCCAGTGGGTATAGAGCTGCTACAGCGGCGGAGGGGGGTCGGTTGAAATATTATTTTAATATTTTTTTAACTTTTTAAATATTTTTTAATAGTTTTTGTATACTTTTAAATTATGTTTAATAAACTCTCATAGAAAAAAAAAAAAAAAAATTGCAATAGCCCGTCGACCTTTCAGAGGCTTATGGAAAATGTTCTTAGAGACGTCTTATGGAAAACCGCGGTGGTTTTTATAAACGATATATTGGTGTTTTCCTCATCAGTTGAGCAACAAATAAAGGATTTATCCAAAATCTTTGAACTACTCAGAGCCTCTAAAATAAAATTAAACTCAAAAAGTGTGTGTTTGGTCGACAAAAAATCGCATGTCTGGGGCATATCATATCAATAGATGGTATAAAAACGAATGGAAATAAGACTAAAGCAATATCAAATTTAAAATCGCCTGGAAATGTCAAAGAGATTCAAATTTTTTTAGCAACAAAAAATTTCTATAGAAAATTTATAAGTAATTATGTTGCAATCTCTAAGCCCTTAACAATCTTACTAAGAAAAGATGCGAAGTGGAAACGGGATAACGAATGCGAGGTCGCCGTAGAAACCCTTAAGTTGTGCCTAGTAAATTTACCAGTCCTTAAACACCCAAACTGGAATCTAGATTTTATCGTCACCACAGATGCTTCTAAAAATGGGATAAGGGCTATTCTGAGCCAGATTGAAGGGAGGAAGGAACATCCGATTTCATTCGCTAGCAGAAATTTATCACGGTCAGAGCAGAATTACTCTGCCACTCATTTAGAAGGTCTGGGAGTGATTTGGGGCGTAACATATTTTAGAAATTATTTATGGGGTAGGAAATTTTCAATAGTTACAGACCATGTAGCGCTTATAAAACTATTCGACTCAAAAATGTCTTCAGGAAGATGTGCGAGGTGGGCACTTAAATTACGCGAATATGAGTATGACATAGTCCATAGAAAAGGTTTTAAAAACCCAGCAGATCATCTTACAAGATCTTTTATTAAAAATGGGAGTGAAATTGGGACCTATGAAGAAGGTTCATCTAATTCACTATTTTCAATGGACATTCTTAAGTATCACAAAATTCGAAACTACTTGAATAATGGATCTTATCCGATACATTCTGATAAGGAATTCAGAACTAAATTGAAAACCCAGTCAAGAAAATATAAGGTTATAAATAAAAAACTAGTAACTATTTCGAAAAAATATGGGATGCGTGAAGTATTGCATGAGAAAAATGCTTTAGAAAAAATTGAAGAAATTCACAATCAGGATCACTGTGGGATAAATAACACTTGGGATAAAGTAAGAAGAAATTTTTCAGGACCTGGAATATTTGAATTAGTTAAACATGTTGTATCATTTTGTGACCGCCTTCAAAGATTCTCTGAATATACTACAAGAAGACATGAATTCGATCCAATAAAAGTGACTAAGCCATTTGAAGTTTTAGGAATTGATGCTGTTGGACCTATCAACCCAATATCAGAAAATGGTAGTAGATACATTCTTACAGAAATAGATTATGTGACTAAATGGCCAATCATAAAAGCAGTAGAAAATATTTAAACTGAAACTGTAGTAAAATTTTTGATCTACGATGTAATAATGAATTATGGAGTGCCTAAAAAACTGATTTCTGATCGAGGAGCTAATTTTGTTAGTGACACTGCTGAAGAATTATATAGTTTTCTCGGAATTGAACACCGGCCTACAACAGCTTATAGACCCCAATCGAATGGGCAAGTTGAAAGATTTAACCTATGTTTGAAAACTGTTCTCTCAAAAGTGTGTCTGTTTGACAAATACAACTGGGATTTGTATTTATGGAAAACTATGCTAATAATTCGCACAATGAAGCATCGAATTACAGGAAAAATCCCAGCTGAAATGCTTTATGGATTTGAATTAACTACTCCGATGACTTGGACGTATCCGAAAACAAACGAAAACTACGAAGAAGCAGTTTTAGAAAGAGTGAAATTAATAAAAGATGAATTACGAATTCTTAGAAGCTTGAACTTAAAGAAAATTGTGAAAAATAAAAAGTATGAATGAATGAGGTTTAACAAAAGTGTAAAGAAGTATAGATTTAAATTGAATGATACTATAATGAAAAGTATTGATAATCCAACATCAAAGTTTGCTGCATCTTGGGAAGGTCCTTATTCAATAATTAGAGTACTAGATAAAGGTAACTATTGGATACAAGATACACATGGAAATGTAGATCAAGTAAACGGGGATCGACTGAAAATTTATAACTCTAATTTGTATATGATACCTGAAGTCTAAGATTGTAGGTTAAGGCCCACTCTGAAGCGGTTTAGGGAAATTGACGCTCACAACGAGACGTTTTGAGGCATAAAGAGGGGTTCTGTCGTATTATTTTGGTTATTTGCATTATAGTTTTTACCCACACGGTTTTCCTTGGCTTAACGCCAAGATGTTATGCCAAGGCCTCGCCAAATTTATTATCAAGTTTTATGACAAGCATAGAAGCCAATGCCACTGAAGAAAGAATGAAATAATTATACTATTATTTTCACATAGGGATTTATGCATCTATTTATTTATTTATTGTATTACTGTTTAATATATAATTAATTCAGTATAAAAGATGCCACAGTTGAAGTGGTAGATAAAGGAATATAAAAAACAATCATACTTACTAATGAAATCAAAAACACTAAAACCTTTTCTTATATATTAAATAACAAATAATAAAGAAATACAAATAAAAGGAATACGCCGTAGAAAAAATACGACAGTGCATGTTAGCAAACAAAATCATCAATTAATAAATTCATTTAATGCATAATAATCAATGCTTATGATAGTGTATTAGCGGATTGATAATCATGAATTATTTAATACATAATAATATAATCCTATACTGGTCTATTAGTGGATAGATAATCATAAATTATTTAATGCGTAAAATTAATAGCAACACAATGATCGATAATCAAATAAGATTTGATACAGAGATAAACAAAGAGCTTCGAAGAATAAAGCTCTACATAAATAGGATAGCTACAATAATTATTATACTTTTAAAACACTATTTTTTCGGCAACCTAAATTGTATAAAAGGGGCGCCAAAGTTATTTATAATATTTTCTTCAGTGGTTATCGCTAATAAATATTTTCTCATTACCATTCTTATATTTTATTTAAAAGCTTACAAAGATAGCATGCAAGTGTATAAAATTGTATTTTTAGTGTTGACTTTTTTCCCATGCGGTTTTTTTGCACAGTATTATGTACATACAGCAGCCAAGATTTTGAAGTGCCTAGAAATTATCTAGTACTCCAAGAGATTGAAATGCCAAGATATTCTCCAGGAAAGTCAAGAAATTGCAGTAGTTATATTATTTCTATTATATTATTTGCGTATATACTTTATGATTTAGCATAGTCTAATACTTGTTTAACTATAAAAGATGTCAAGTTTGAATTTATAGAAAAGGAACTGAATTTTGGAAAATAAAATTCTGACAGGAAAACATCAATAAAAAAAAATTATATTAATATTTGGTAAAGGACTAAAAAACATACTACAGCGTTGTGGTTATAGTTTTATATTCCAATTTATGTATATAATGTGATTTTTTTAATAAATTAAACTCTTAACTTATACGATTAATATTTTTTGAAAATTTTTTTATAGATCTATTTTCCAAGAAATTTTTTTAGATGTTCCTATATTTTAATATCAATCAATCTAATTTATACTCAAGTTACTATTTTTAAAATAATACATCAATTTGAAACCATAAACCACATCATAAATTGGTTTAAAATTTGGACCAGAATATTTTAATTCTTAATTTTTTTAATTTCCAATAAATAATTATGATTATAAAATAAAAATTTCTCTTTTCTGATGCCTATTTCCTGAAAATTTCATTAAAGAAAGGCCAAAAAAAATTTTTTTTTATTTATTAAAACTGATGGTTTAGGGATTCGAATTATATTCACTACATATAATTGTAGTATAAAAACTTATTTCATTTAGCTATTCGCGGTTTTTATTAGTAATATGGATCGATTTTGAGCTTTTATGCAATTTTTCTGTTTGATATCTCTGATTACTTATTACACGTATGGTATTATTAAATGCTATTAAAAATATGATGTTACTATTATTGTAATAATTATAAATTTTTTTAATATTTATTCGCCAGTAAATAAAGATAATTTTATAATTTTGTTTCTTCAATGATAATGAAGGATTAATTTTTGGAATAATCAACGGATTTTCTATAAAATTATTTTATTATCAAATTTAAGTTTCTAATTTTGAATCATTAATAAAATAAAAATAGTAAAAAAAAAAGAATCAGAATTTTAGAATAAAAAATGACGTGTTGATAAAATCATATAATAACGTCTTTGATTATTTAATTCTTTTTTTTAATAACACATAATTATTATATGAAATTAGGAATTTGGAAGCTATAATATTTTCCCGAGTGGCTTATAAAAATCCTTGTTTAACTCGTACCGATAAATTTTAAATATCAATTTATCGTACTTAATTATATTTTTGTATATCTAGCTATAATTTATTAAGAATTTAACAAAAATACCCGATATTATGACCCTAACCACATAATATTAGCTTCAAAAATAGTTTCTCATAAAGAAATAGGTATTAAAAAAATTCAAGCTTTTTTTTTTTTTTTTTGGAAATTTACCAATTAAAAATAAAGGTTTCTTAAAAATTAAGGTATTATAAAATTTAAATTTTAGCTCTAATCACATTATAGTAAATAAATTTAAACATCTTACTTTATAAAATTTTCTTTCAAGTGACTTTTATTTAATGTAAATAGGTATCATATTGATCACTTGTCCCTATAAATATAAATTAAATTACAATATGTCGTTAAAAAATAAAAAATAGGGTATATATGCGATTTTTACCCATTGCTGGTTTTCTGCTTTATTTTAAAGTGCCAGGTCAAAATTTTAATATACCAGTTAAACTTTTAAATTTTTTAAATTTATTTTGATATATTTTTGCAATCGATTGCATTTAACCAAATTCATATATTATATTTAAGTAAATCACAATTAAGAAAATTTTTCTGGTGGACACATGAATTGCGTATAAAAAGTCATATTATACTACTATCTCGCTTTTAAAATTCCCTTTTATTAGTGCTATATTATATTTAGCTTATGAAGAATCGTATTGGATACCTAATAAGCTGCATTAAAATCTTTAATATATGCTTTAAATTGATAGAAAGAAAAAGAAAAAAAATATTCAGGCTTTTAATAGAGTGAAAGTTAGTTTTTCAAAGATATAAAAACAATAACACAAATAAAAACTAACATCTACTAAGGTTATATTTTTATTAAGTTTTTATACGATTATGAATACAGAAAATAAATTGCTACATTTTTTCTGTAACGCTAAGATGGTTCAAAAACTAAGGAACACGTATATTTTATAATATAAGAAAATGTATAGATTTATGAAATTTATAATTCGCTTAACAAATAAAAACTTTCTATTACCAATTAATCTTGATCAGATATTCCCTCATATCTTTTTCTGATTAAATATGATTAATGATTAAAAGAATATTTATTTTAATTTTTTTATTATTTTACAAGACTTTTTTTTCTTTGAATTGCTTTATAAAATCAATTATCATATAAATTTACGATATTTAAAAAATCAGAACCTCGGCTCTAATCTTACTAAACATATTAAAATATAATATTTTGACTTAAAATTAACATTAAAGATGCTGAACGTGGGAACTTATATATAATTAATTTATACTTTACTATAATTATTTCATATTAAAATATTGGGTATATATGATTATATCTTTTACGATGCGGTTTTTAAATATCTTTGTGTAAATCGGGGTAAAATTTTTAATTTTTTGATTATATTATATTTTAATTTATCTATTCCAGATTAATATTTTCTTTAATCACATATTATATGCCATAAAATAGGATCTGGATTATGCGAGTGACCCCATGAATAAGGAACTCTCGTATGATAAATAATATTATATGTTATAGCAAAAAAAATTTTATAGTAGTAAGTTTGCGAATAAAAATTCTTATAAATATTATTAAATCTCAATATTAATTTAAATAATTATTAACTATTTATTTAGTAGTTTTATTATTTTGATAAATAAAAATTTTTATTAAATATAATTTTTTTTCCCATTTATTTTATACATGTTTAAAATATTGAACTAGAATTTATATTCGATATTTTTTTTTTCAAGAATATTATAAAATAGCATTATTATATTTTATTCTTAGCGGTTGAATATTAGTAAAACTGGCCCAATACTATATTCCATAAAATTTTTAGCTGTTGAATGAATTTTCTATCTGATAATTGAATATCTGAGTGTTTTTATTTTATTATTTTCTAGAAATGGTTTTTTTTATATTAGATAATAAAATGCGCTTAAATAAGAAGTTGAATAAATAAATTTTAATTTTATAAACCCAATAATAAAAAAAAATAAATATGAATTATTCTCATATACAGCTTAGTTTTAAAAAGTGAAAAGCAAAACGCAAAACGATTAGAATAAAAAATCATTTAACTGTCGTAAAAAATAAATCGAATAAAAATCGAAAAGTAAAAATTTTCGTTTGATAAACACATATTTAAAATGATATTTTATTAAAAGATAATTTTAAACTCCAATGGAATGTTTTATGAAAAATATATATCATGGAAAGTCGTAGTTCGAATGTTATAATCAGGAATTTTTGTTTCACAGCTTATATCAAATATTACATATTATTATTAGCTAATAAATTGAATTAATCTAAATATGAAAAATTGGAATCGAAAAATTCAATAAAAATTCTTAAAGCAACATTTATTTTTTATTTTATATTAAACTAATTTGTAACAGAAAAAGGGCAAACTTTTAATTATACAGCCTTCCTGAATCAAATTAAGAATTTTATAAATATAGCCATACACAAAAATAAATATTTGAAAATTTGATTTTATAATAGAAATATTTTTTCTAAATCTCGTGAATTTTTGGAAAATGTCTCAAGCATATTCTTATTTAAATTATTAAAAAATTACTTGATTTTACTATAATTACTTTTTTTGATCTTTAATTTATGGTATAAATTATATATTCAAGTAAACTATTGAATATCAATAACAGCTACTAGATGTGTAAATAATTTGAGCTAATAAGTTTGTATTGAGTAAATTTTTTTTATTTTTGAAATACTATTCTAGTTTCATATAGTTTTTGAAATTATTTCTTATTAAATAAAATTTTATAGTAAAATTTATTTATAGATAATTATCTTTTTATATTATTATTGATAAATTTTGTATAATTACATAAATATTAATATAAATTCAGAGTATAAAACAATTATAAATATCTATATATAGAGCTAGAAATTTTATACAAAATTTTACTTATATATTTTTCGATTGGAAACGTTCACATACCTGTTTGTAACATTTAGTAGCATATTTTATTGGGCTGAGAGTTTTTTTTAATTATCTGAATAAATTTTTCATAGATTTGTTATCAACTATTTAATCGTCAAAATTTTTTACATATTTATTAATTTTATCATTCTATTTTACCTGTAGAGCTTATTTATCGTATCATGACATATTATAAGAACAATAGTTAATCTAATTAAAAGAATAAGCTTTAATATCACTAAAAAAATTTAAACTAATACGAAAAATGCTTAATAATTTTAGGCTCTTGAATAAATAGAGTTTTTCTCTTTATTTTTTCTAGATACTCGGTTAAGAAAACACTACAACTAAAAATTACCATAAAATTTTAATATTTTTATTTTTTAGGGAGAAAATCAATTAATTACATATTTTAATACAAATTTCGATTAAATTTACAAATCCAAATATATAAAATAACAAAAATTATTAGCATATTTCTAATTTCACTAAATAGCTTTCCTATATAGAAAACACATTTGAATCCTCTATTCCAACACTAATAAAAATATAAGATAAAGGTATAAAAAGTCGCCTTAAAAATAATACTAATATAAAATTGATAGTTTCAATTGTATACAGATATTTATTATCCTTTTTAAATACTAAAACGTGAAAAAATAATATTTAATTGATAAATTAATTAAATAAATCTTATCATAATATTATAATTAAGTTTAATATTTAATGATTTATATAGGTTTAAAATAAATAATTAAATCGAAATCAATAATCTCTGCTGTTATAATATATACTGAATAATATAATAATAGTATTCTAAGGCACAAAATATTCACCAAAAAATTATTATATTTGGTTTTTTCCGCTTTTATCAATCTTGTAATCACATTGAAGTAGTTTTTAAATTAAATGAAAATGTTTATTTACTAAAATTTAGGATTGATTAGTTTATAATTTTGCAAAAATTCAAATTTTATCTTAATGTTCACAATTGCATTGTCTTAAAAAAATATAAGAGTATGTTATGATCTGATAATTTTATTATTTTTTGTTCTGAATACCTTTCTCAATTTGAGGTATTCAGCTGTCTTTTTATAGACAATTTTACAGCATGAGTTTTTTATGAAATCATACTATAATTAAATACTAACTACACTAAAGTAAAAATATAGTTTTTAAAATATAAAATAGAAAATGTACTTTTAGAATAAGATATTAAATTGTTTCATGTGTGTTTCATAAAGTGACTCAGGTTTTAGCGTTTCAATATTTTGTTTCATGTTTCATATGTTTACGCACATTCTCATCGGGTATTATAATGATTTATAATTATCCTATTTTATTCATTAGTGTAATGACCTAACTTGATCTGTTACAAATAGTATTTTAATTATACTATTTTTAGGGTCATTACAGAGTATATCAAAAAAAATTTAGCAAGATTTTTAATTTTTTACCCTCCAAGCCCTGATTTTTCAATTTTCAAGTGCAAATTTTATGCACTCCGGGACTTGGAAGTATAAAATGTAGAGAAATACATCAAAAGAACAAATCAACTAAAATTGATTATCATATGATAGAGCAATTTTAGGCAATAGCTTGGCATAAAAATATGATTTATATTACTCCGATACGGGGAATCGAACCCCGGCCGCCTCGGTGAAAGCGAGGAATCCTAACCACTGGACCATATCGGAAATTATTACTTCATTTAAACAATCCATATTAACTGAATTAGAATATCTATAGGGCTTGACCGGGGATTGAACCCGGGGCCTCTCGCACCCAAAGCGAGAATCATACCACTAGACCATCAAGCCGATATTTTCCTCGATATTATGACATATCAGAAATAACCAGCAAATGTTTCCACTTGTTGTTTTACAACTAGTTTAGTCTCATGTTATTACAAAGCTCTATTGAGCGAATTTTCAATTTTAATTTATTTTAAGATCATATGATTTTCTTTCCCAGAGAATCATATCATCATACACATAAATAATTCCCAAGTAACATATGACTAATGAGAAAATGAGCCAGATGACACTGCAGAACACATAACACATGACAAATAGGTTAATGATACAAATATAGCTATAAATTATATTAATAAACAGTAATACGGAAGTGAAAATATTTATATTTCACTTTTAATGAAGACAAGTGGATAATTATAAATAGAATTAATGTTTTTATTAATATCAAAAACATGTTCTTGAAGGAATAAATATAAATCAGCTTTAAAAATCAACAATAAAGTGAAAGAATATTTAGTCCATAATTATATATTTAATAAATTTATAACAATCGGAAATATCAAATAAAATGTTAACTTTTGTTGTAAAATTTAACCTCGCTCACACTAAGGAACACGTATATAAAAATGTATACGACATGATATAAATTTTCGAATAGTAAATTAATTGCTTACTAGTTTTAGATGTATCGAATTAGTTGTTTGGTTGATTCAAATTTATTTAGTGTAAGGTAAGAACACATAAAAAATTTTGTTTTTGTATCTCTTTTTAAATATAATGATTTGTAAGGAAATTTTAATAAACCTAATAAAAAATATAAATCAAATTGGTTAATTAGCAAAGTTAATCAATAAAAACCATAGGAGGTAAAAACTTGATTAGCATTATTTTATCCAATTAAATTGGCTAATAGAAATGATTTCATTATTCATGCAACACCAATGATGTATAAAAAGAATTGTTACTCCTAGATATATGTATTTAGGTGATTTTATTTAAGTTTTAATAGAATGAGGATTGAAATTTAGGTTGAATACGCTTTTTATAATTAAATTTTTAAACGAAGAAAAATAAAATATAATAATTAATTAAGCTATAATTCCGGTATATCCAGTAACCAACCTTACACCGAAAGCCATAGAAAGAAGAAAGAGCGTTTATTTAATCAAAGAATATAAGAATCTCATTGGATATCCCATTTAATATTTTTTATTACAGCACTGATGATAATTTGAGTTATGTAATGCTTTTGTTACCAGGCTCAGTTTGAGGCGGATTTTTTTTAGTGTTTTGGTGTTAATTACTCAGCATTAAGCTACCTGTTCACTAATATTATTGATTTAATGTTATAATAACAATAGTGTATTTGATAAACTGTGATTTAATGTTTTTGTTCTTTTTATTAGGTATTATATATATAGTTAGATTAAGATTCGAGTTCAGAGTTAAAAGCTCTTCTCTAAAAGTACTACTTTTATTTTTTTAAAGAATAACTATTGCTAATTCTGACATTTTACGAGATAATTGACAAATTGCTCACAAAAAAAAGTTAATATCCACCTATAAAAATTCAGTGCCTATAAAATAAAAACAATGCCCATGTAGGAAAGTCGAATCAGATAGATGGAAATAATCGCTAAATTTGACTTCAAAAGTCATAAAAATAAGAGTAAAATTAAACATTTTTAGTGGATAATAAGTAAAACAAAATTTTTACAAAAATAGATTAAGAAAAAAAAACACAACTGCCGTTATAAATAAAACCGAAAAACCTAAATAATAACAACTTCAAAATATTATATCTAAATACATTAAGCACGACCCATATTAAATAAATAACTAATAAAAGGTAATCTAGAAATACAAAAAGCACATCTAAGTCAAGAAATTGGTAAAATATAATTAAATTTATACAAAAAAATACATAAATAGTAATGTTAAAAACAATTAACAAATAATATGCTGCAAAATAAAATATATATAATTGAGAAACATAACCAAGAAGCTTGCAAAAAAAGAAAAAAAATTTGAATCTCGAGCAACACAAACTCTAATCTCGAGCAACACAAACTCTAATCTCGAGCAACACAAACTCTAATCTCGAGCAACACAAACTCTAATCTCGAGCAACACAAACTCT
>LSSN01002951.1:0-13596 GCA_001970855.1 Smittium culicis | reverse complement strand
TGCGTACCTAAAGGGAAATGGGATCAATCTACCAACCGAAAGATCCACCCAGGCATTGCTTCAAGTAGGCTGGATGACTGAAGTTACAAGCAGTCATGGAATTAAGCTCGTTCCAACAGAATTGAATTCGTTGAGATCATTGAGCTCCTAGTCAGAGCCTACATCTAACAGGATTAATAAAAAATAGGCTCCTACCCAAACGTGGGAATGATCGACCTGGCTCTCCTACAATAAGCTGCTAAACGGCTGAGTTCCGTAATGCTGTCGAACGCTGGACTTGTGCACAGATAATGTCTCAGACTGTGCTAAACGAATCGGTTCCTCCTGTTTCTAGATGGTCCTCCTCTGGAATCGCTGTCCTCCGAATCGCTGCGCGTTGCCTTCACTATCCCCGACCAAGGATAGTGCAACGCTGTGTGAAATTTAAGTATAGTGTACTTAGAAAAGTACACTACTTAAGCCCCTAAACCACGGCAAGGTATTTCACTCTTAGGAGTTGTGAATTGGCTATTTATATTGCAAATAACCTGGCCTATCTTCAATTACACTCTGAGAAGGCAATTCGCAGTTCTGTTGTAAAATGGCTGTAAAATGAGCCAAAATGCAATTTCTAAGATGACAACTAAAACATGCACTTGACGAATTAATTGTAACTTTTTATTTTTGAAAAAAGTAATCCAATTAAATTATTATATTTAGAATTCTAGATTTTAGCTTGTTTTTTTGTTAATTTGTAACTAGTTCCTTGATAGCTATTTTTAAAACTAAAAAACCTCTAAAATATAAAATTGCTATCTGAGAGGGTATTTGGACCAAAATGGAGTAAAAACGCCTGTTGCTTACTTAGAGGATTTACTGTACATAAATAATAATATTAGTAACTAAAATTTATTTTTTGTTTTTTAAAGATTCATATTAAATAACGGCTAAAACGATTTTAGCAGTCAAATTGTGCAAAAAAAAAAACAAATTGTTCCAAAAGAAGCCTAATTGTTGTCAAATAAATCAATTTTGCAAAAAAAGTTTATCGTTATTTTATCTAAATAAAATCAGTCAAATTCAAAAATTTTAAACAATTGGTATTATAAAAAAATGGTTAAAAACAAAACAATCTAGTTTAGCATATCAACAAATATCTACTTAATTATTTGAATAAGTTTAATCACAGCTCAATTTTGTAGAATTTATCGAAACTAGCCTAAATATATAAAAAATTAATAAATTTATTTTGGCTTAATCCAATATTAGCGATATTTTACATCTACCCTTTAAAAAATAAAAAAAAGTAATTTGGATTATTTCAAAGATGGATTTTAAAAAAAATACGTCCAGGTTTAAAACGAGTGGGTCATCACATAACATAAAGGTTGATCGGAATACTATTGTTTTTGGGAAAACTTGTAACATAAATTTATTAAAAGTAAGCAAATATGCGATATAATATTGTAAAAAAGTTGTAAACTATAATCTCCCTGAGATTGTAAAGTCTTGTAGTATATATTTTTTAAGAGCTAGAACTTTAATGAACTGCAATATCAGTGATCACTATAAAAGTGAAAAACATAAAAGCATAAATATGAAATTGTATACCTCAGAAATACTAAAAATAGGCTTATTTAAATATAATAAATCCTAAAAAAACCAGAAAAGTGTAAAAATAGATATATTATTTATAAAGTAATTAATTAAGGGATAATTTGATATAATGATTAAAATATTTTTATTTTTCTAGTATTAAGATTTAAAGCCCAAAATTCCTATGTTCAATTTAACAACTTAAAAAAGATAAAAAATCAATTGTATACACTTGAATTTGAAAATAAATAAATAAAAATCAAGGTATTTTTGATATTATTTTTCTTGAATGTGTAAAAAAAGTTTTTAATAACCTCAGTTTGAAAATAATTTAAAGCTTTTACTTTATATAAATTTATCTGATTAGTCAATATTGAATTATTATAAAATATTGATAATTATCTTAAAATCACAAAAAGCTAAATTTTAAACCCACAAATTCAAAAAATAACAAAATTTTTGTTTGCGCATCACGGCGATTTGATTAAGTTACTAAAATTTTTTTTTACAGAAAGCTCATGAAAATCAAATTTCTTAGTATAAAAACTGACTACTAGTTATTTAGGGCTAAATATGTAATCAAACTTGTATTATATACCAAATTTAGAACACATTGTATTTACCTATTAAATATAAAATAACTATTCAGAATCTATCGAATTTAACTGGAAAAGAAAACAAATCTATCACAATTCTTCAATTTACATAGATATTTTTGAATAATTTGAATCGTTTAACAAGTTTTCCTTTAGATTTAATAATTTATAGCATTAAATTCGATTTATTGGTATAAATTTAAAAAAAATTCTAAATAAGCGATTGCAATCAACAATAAAGTGTATTATACTTCAGAGAGAGACATATTAACTGCTATAATCTTATTGGGTAAAAATAAACCGAAAATATAAAGCCAATAAAAAATAAGTGAATTAAATTAACTCTAAAAAAAATTTTTTTTATTGTATATACTGTGAAGTACACCTTAGTGATATCCTTATCATTTTTTCTTTCGCAAAGGTAATCTACTAGCATAAAGATTTTCAAAAAAAATTTAATTAAAACACTATTTAAAAGATTTATTTACCTTCAACTTAAATGATAAACCAGCAAGCTGAAACACAAGCTACCATGAGCCAGGACCAACTCAAAATATTGACTGACATGATATAACAACTTTTACGTGAAAGAGAACATAATGCAGAAACCGAGGATCCGTACGTAGCTATAAGGATTCCATTTATCGACCTAAAAATTTATCCCGAACTCATTGAGGCACTCCCGTCGATTGAAGAAGAGTTCTTCGGAACTCTTATTACCGAAGAAGAGCGCAAGATTGCGATAAACTCTTTCTCTAAGACTAGTTCGATGAACTACATTCCACGGCCACTGAACGACTCAGCATCGAGTGCGATGAAGAAGGCTGAGTCTGTACCGTATGGAATCATATTATTCCTGGCTCAAGCGACACTACCGATCGATTATTACTTTAACCGTCGTATCCAGGAAACCCCAGGAATAAATACTGCTTTAGACTCTGAAGTCACTTTCGATAGCACAATGCGTGCTCTGCTTGCCGATATTGCATAAATTGTGACTCATGAGAAGTTAGATAACCTATACGAAGAGCTTGATCTCCCCGATAAACCTACGCAGCTAGTCGATTCCGATACCAAGCCACTAATGGACCAAGAGGCGTTGGACTTCCTCATCTCCAAGAAACCTATGGCGAAACGAAAACGCGCTCAGCCCTTTCGCAGGCGCCAGCAGAATACGATCTCAAAGGATACGTACAGCAGCAAAACTGCTACGACGCAAAGCGCCAACTCTGCAACCGCCGCTGAAGCCAATTCAAGCAACAAGACCGCGAACCGTCAGTCAAATTTTCACGTAAGTGGTCGCGGCCGCGGGAGGGGGTCTCAATAGAGACCCAGAACAGCCCCAAAATAGGGGGACGCGTTGCTATGTTAAAATCGGAATGGTCCAGACTAACGGACAGCCGATGGGTTTGTAACAAGTAGAGAGGAGATTTAGAATCCCCTTCAAGAGCCCCAACTCTCCCGCTCCGGGATCGAGGTCGTTCGATATGTAAACTTGGCCAAAGATGATCTCGATTTAGAAATTAGTGGCACTTGGCGCGGGCCCTTCGTCCCACGCCAAGTGAGACACCATCAAAATCCACTGCTGCCGTCCCACTCGCGTCAGTACATCAGGAAATTGAGCTGGGAGTTCAGAAAGTTCTGACAGAAGAAGACGCTTCATTGCTATCGTTGAAATCTATCGAAAAGATTCAACCGAAGGATCCAGGCTTCTACATCCATCTGTTTAATCCGGAAAAAGACTGGAGTATTAAGACCAATCTTGGACCTACGTAAGCTCAACCAAAATGTGGAGGAGTAAAATTTTAAAATGGAGACACTGGCTTCAATCTGCAGCACCATTCGCAGAAAGAACTATCTCAAGTCCTTAGATTTCTAATAGCGTTCATTCATATTCTAGTATACATAAATTTCAGGAATTATCTCTACTTTCAACGGAACTACCGATGCTTCAAGTTTCACTTCCTATATTCAGGCTATCACTGAGCCCATTGATATTTACTAAGATTCTGCGCCCAGTTCTGAATTGGCCAGAGTGAAAGGGATGCGCTTCTCAGCTTACCTAGACGATCTTTCGACAATGGGGGAAACGAAGGATGAGTGTGCAACAATCACACGCTTGATATACTCCAAGCTCTCAGAGCTTGGATTCGAGTTCTACGACGAAAAATTGTCTACCTTCTTCATCCCAGTCTATCACACACCTGGTTATGCTTATCAATACAAGGGAAATGACCTTAAAGTCTCTGTCAACCAAGATCATGGATCTTAGGTCAGATTCAAGCAAGCTACTAAACGCTAGGAAGACGACGCTGAGATGTCTCGCGAGCTTTATTGGGAGAGACCAGCCAATGCCTTTTGATCTGCTGGCGGGTCACCTTATGCTTCGCCAACTTCTAGAACTCAATAGTTAATCACTATCGACTCTGAAATCATGGAAATTGACAGTAATCCTGACGAAACCTGCCATTAAAAACCTATTGTTCTGGAAGAACGAACTGACGTCATGGAACGGGCTCTCATTATTGCCAAAGAAGCCCGAATTGGAAATTTTCACGTATTCCAGCGACACAGACTGGAGAGTAGTGGTGGGATCCCACATGTACTCAGGATCATGGAATAAAAACGTAGTGAAAATGCATATAAATCCAAGGAACTGCTCACAGTACTGTACGTCCTCAAAATCAAGAGTGTGGTCGGTCGATCAGTGTTGGTCTATTCAGAAAACAAAATCTCGCTTGCTTATGTAAGGAAATTCGGAGGAAAAACTTCCCCCGAACTACTCAACATAGCAGAACAGATCTAAAATCACTGTCTGGAAACGAATACCAGATCTCAGGTTACCTATGTACCGTCGGTGCTCAACCCCGCAGATGCGCCGAGCAGACTGACTGCGCAAACCGAATGGTCTCTATCACAGAAGGCATTCAAAACATTGAATTCGGTTTATGGTCAACACGATGTAGATCTGTTTACATCCCGCCTGAACAAGAATGTGGAAGCATACTTCAGCTGGTTCCCAGACACCAAGTCATTAGACCAGAATGCACTGGCCTACAATTGGTCCGCGTTTAATAACTCATACAGCTGCCCACCATGGAACCTGTTTTCCCAAGTAGTGCAGAAAGTCCGACAAGAACGATTAACAATAACTCTTGTGATACCAACTTTGAAGTCTGCAATCTGGTTTCCGGACCTATTGACCCTGTCAATCTCGAAGTCGGTCCTTTTTCAAGCAACGACGATCATATCGGATCCAAAAAGCGGAAAGTAGCCGCTCTCGGAAAACAAGCATTGGCGCTTGATGGCTTGGAGGATCAGCGGCGCTTCCTCAAATCCCAAGATCTCGGTACTTATGTTGTTGAATGTATCCTTTCCTAAAAACGACGTGTCAGACGTCGTTCCAGGTACAGCTCTGTCCAGCAGCGATTTTTATACTGGAGAATCTCAAAGCAGATAACTGGTGAAATTTCAGCCCCCCCAAATAATAAACTGCCTGGCGGGGATCTACACAGTAGACAAACTGAAAGTAGGCTCAATAGAGGCCTATAAACCTGCACTCCTAAGACTAGCGGAAAATCCTACGGAACTATCAAATCACCCAATGTTTTCTGAATTCACAAGAACACTGAACGATGCTTCAATTAAATCATATGTTAGACCGGAAATCGACATCTCACCGGTTCTGTATCTTTTCAAGGAATGGGGCCCCTCAAACGAGTGTTCAATCAAGAAACTCACCGCTAAAATATGCTGGCTATTATCTGTAACAGGGTTTCTTAGGGCCAGCGATATTCATAGAATCGACGACGAACGCAGCCACGTAAGCCTTGGTGTGCTCAATTTAGTTATAATAGCACCAAAAGAAAAAAGAAGCGGCCGTCAAATAGAAAAACCATGCCAGATAAGCCCTCACACCGATCCGATTTTATGCCCAGTAGTGGCATATTTGGTTTATAAAGAAAAGGTAGTGACTAGTCTTGTCCAAACCCACACGCTAACAATAGTAAGTGGACTGTTAACAGGCTGCTTAGATTCATTAATTATAGTTCAAATCCACTATCAATTGACAGTATGTTCAGGCACATCAAATCTATTTCCGACCTGATATACCGCGACCCGAATGCGCCCATATCAAAGAGTAGAGCAATAGGCGCGACACTAGCTGCAAACTCAGGAATATCATCAGATGAAATAGAATCACATTCATTTTGGTCGGACAATTCTATATTTGATACCTATTATCGACTCGCAAGAAATCCTTCAAACAACTTGACCGAGTCGATTCTAAATACGGATTAACTTAATATGTCTCCTCTCTGAATAATAATGTTAAAATTAATCTTCGATTTAAAGAGCTTGATTAAATAATATTATACGAGAAGAGGAGATATATTAAATCCCGCCAAGCGCTCCCATATTACCTTTGTCTAAATATGATAAGAATAACACTAGCGTGTACTTTACATTATATACCATAAATTTTTTTTTTTTTATAATTCATTTATTTCACTTAATTTTATTGGCTTTAGATTTTCGGTTTATTTTTGCCTAATAAGATGATAAAACTTAATATCTTTCCTCTCCTCGTGTAAAATGAATTAATCTTCGCTCTAAAGAGCTCGATTCATTTTTAAAAAATTGACAAGTTCTATTTATAACACCCAAAATGTTTTTTTGAAGGATGTTATAATAATTAACATCATTAATCTTTTTTCTTTTTTAATAAACTTTGTATTTTTGTTTTTGATATCCAATGATATTCCAGTTTTAAAATTTTTTCAGTTTTAATGGGGTTACATTTTGAAGATACCTCCAAATTATTGACTTAATTTTTCATTTTTAGCGGGTTAATATCAAAATAGTCGAATTATTTTCAAATAGATAAAAATAAATCACTCATTAGAAAAAAAAGCAGCTTTTTATCTCTATTTAAGTATTCTGACCGATTTTAATAGATAAAATTAATATTAGACCTATAAACTGAAAATTTAACGATTGGACTGCTATTGGCACAATTTGACTTTTTTTGTACAATTAGAATTGTTTTTTTCAGCCAACCTTTAATAATATAAACTGTTTTAAATTGAAGCTTAAACTAGACAAATAATACATCAATGAATTTAAATATAGTATTTATTTATAAAGAATTATTTTAATATTCACCAAATAGATATTTATTATATTTTTTATTTAATAGTTACAATATTAAAGATTAATGCATTCTCTTCAATTAATTAAAAATCGAGAGGTAGAAATTTAGACGAATTTATAGTATACACCAAGAAAAATTTTTTCAAAATGATTATAGATTTATGATTAAGAGCTAAATCGATGAACAAGAAAAAAAAACTAAAATCGAAGTAAGATACTTATCATAGTTATTTATTTGGCTCTAATTTCAGAATTGAAAAATTTGCACAATCAAATTATCTTTTTTTTATCCAAAGAAATAAATAATATTATTTATGCGATTCTTTATGAAGAGGTCATTTTATATTGTGAAGTATTACAGTGTATATAACTTTAATTTAATTTTTATCCAATAATAAATCGGTACTTTTTTCTAGCAAATAAAAATTCTTAATTGAACTGAATAAGTGGAAAAATCGAAATGCCTTTTTAACTCCGCCAATAATATTAACAGTATCTGAATTCCCAAGCAAATAAAATTATGCCGCAACAATGGGCTTCCTTGGTTCAGAATCTCCCATACATCTACCACCTAATTCAAAAAAAACAAACATAAAATGAATGAATGAATGAACAAATTAATTAATTCGCTTAAAAAGTTATCAATTCAAATTTTTAAAAGATTTTTTCAATGTAAAAAGTTATTAGTGAGTCTTGATTTTATTTATTGCCCAAAAAACTCAAATAAAAAAAGATAAAATCACTCATATATTCCACGCAATAAAGGAAATAACTAAAATATAACGTAGTAAATCACTTAATTAAACGAAATTGGGTTAATTTTTTGAATTACTTAGAAAGTATTATTTATAAAATTAGCAGAAATTTATTAGATGATACTAATATAATTAAATACGTTTTATAAGTAAAAGCACGATACGCTTCGGTGTTCATTAATCCTTAGTGTGACATGGTAAAATAATTTTGATTTCATTTAAATATAAATTAATTAGTAATTATTCATCACATAATGCATTTATTTTATCGCCAATGTGACAGCTTTAAACTTAAAAAATGCTTATAAATGACCTAAATAAAGTTATGCAAATTTATTAGAAATATGACTGCGCTTATTAGACTATAAAAACATTCAAAAATGAATAGATATATTAATGGATGACAATAGAATAAGTATAAAAAATTCAGTTTCCTGATGAAATAAAGTATTTTTTCAGTTCACAAAAGTTTTAAAAATATTGAGTGAATTTAAATTTTTATCTTCATGGCTTGCCGAACGTTTGCTGATATTAAATAAATAATATCCTAAAAAAACCGTATATAGATGCAAATTATTAATGCATAATATTTATAATAAAAATTTTTTAGATAAGGATAATAATATGAAAAAAATTAATTACCCATAAAATAACGTAGATTATAAGTTTCAAATGATATTTGAATTAAACTAGGGTATATTAAAGGATGTTTATATATGCATTCGGTCCTGTAAAATTTTTTTTACACTAAACTCTTACAAAAAAAAAGCTATCAGAACTTTGAATAGAATAAAAATATACTAGTGTCTAATTTGATTCTTTCAAATGTGATACTTTTAACGAAGGGAAATTTTTATAGTTGTATAGTTATCTGTATAAAATTCTGCGCTCCTCTAGCATACAATAAAAAATTTTCTTGCAAAAATTTAGAAAAAAAAAATTAAATCTTTTCAATTAAGCTGAAACTGATAGTAATTTTAATATTTTTGGGAATACTACATTAAGCTTCAGCTGAATGTATTGCTCGTTCAGGATCATCCAAAAATAAAGATATTTAGCGTGAAATATAATTACATTATTTAATAATGATTTATTTTATTTAAGGTAGTTCATTGTATAAAGTAAAAAAAATTTCAAATAGAAAATTTCAAGCGCTGTAAATGCTTTTTTTCAAGCGTTTACAGTATGTTTTGATGTTTAATTTTTGTAGGGTTCGTAAAGGTGTGTATATACTACCATAGAAAAAATAGTTGGCAATGATCAGTCCCAGCTTGAAAAAAAATTAAATAATAAAAGTTTAACCTCTATTTCCATTGTTGTTGCCTTTTTTTTTTTCTTTCTCTGACTTTAAAATTATTGGTAAATAGACATAACAATAAGCTCCGTCACAATTAACAATTAAAAAATAAGATAAAAATAGCAAATATAGATATATTATTAGTATTTTTTAAGCATATTCATTGGTACGAGAATCTTTATTGTTAAATAAAAAAAGCGAGACAACTGGGCTATAAAAAAGATATTAATGTGTATTGTTCGGAGTTTAAAAAAAAAAAGTGAATGAATTAAATAACTCAGGCATAGTTAAAAAAATAGCTCGAAAAACAATAAGAAATAACAAAAGCCTGATTAATTACAAAAAAGTATAAATAAAATGATTTAGAGCAAAAAATACACTCATAGAAAAATAGAATTCGAAACTCTTCAAATATTTTAAATACTTTGTAAATACTAATAAAATCTACAAATATAATGTATAGAAAATTTTCAGTTATATTATGTATTTTTGTAGTAGTAATCCTGCATTTCACGAATAGCTATCCTGTAGATAATGAACGAGCAAATCTTGACAAAAAAAGCGCATCAGATGAAGCGTTTAAAAGACAGAATGACGATTCAGCAAATTCTCCAGACTTAAAAAAATTTAAGAATTCAGCCCAAGATATTAACGATATGACAAAAATGATTAATGATATTAGGAGAGCTGCAAAAAAATCTGCTTTGAAGTATTCCGAATCGGTGGCAAAAGCGGCATATATTCAGGCGCAATATATGAACACATCAAAAAAAATGACACATGATAACCCAATATATAAATCAGTTGGTAGTAGATTCGTTGCAGCGGGGTCAAACTGCATGAGTTGCGCCGAAAATGTAGCTTTTAACCAGAATACAGTTGGTGAAGTAATGGATGCGTGGAAAAACTCTCCAGGCCACTACGCAAATATTATCGGCGAATTTAGTTACTACGGCTTTGCGAAAGTCGGACCTTACTGGTCTCAAACTTTCAAGGAATAGTACAGTACATATTTTGCCTCCCAACTGTGTAAATTTTTTATAACCATTTTAGAAAATCGTTTTATAAAATCAAGGGATGATTTTAGAAATTTTAATTAGAAAAATAGAAATTTAGATTCTAGTAAATATAAATTAAATTCAGAAAATGTGATCAGTTTATTCAAATTATAAAGGAATAGGGATGCTAAAAAAAATAATAAAAGGGTAGAAACTAAAAACTAGTTCCCTTTCTTTTCATCATCTTCCTTCCATCTGTTTAATGTTGATGCAACAGCTAATGGAACGCCCTCTTTATAGCTTACCCTTGGTTTGTAGTTTAATAACCTTTTAGCTTTATCGATATTAAAATATCTGTTTGTGAAGGTCATACCAAAAACAAAAGGGACTTCATGTTTTACTAGATTCAAGCTAGATAAAAAGCTTAAAATAGATAGAATCAAAGTAGCTAAAAAATTAGGAATGATGATTTTTGGTTCACGTTTGTCTCCAGCTTCAGCCCATAGAAGCCTTAAGAATGACCACATTCCGATAGGTTCATCATTGGTGATAAAGAAGGAGTTTCCACTGATTTCAGAAATTCTTTCTAAATTGTCTCTGTTGTAAATCAAGGCATTGCTAGCAGCTAAATGAGCATCGACCAAGTTATCGACAAAAGTAAAATCAAACAAAGCGCTATTATCGCCAACTTGGAAGAGAACAGGATATCCCTTTTTTTGGGCAGTTAAAGCTCCAGGAGTTACTTGGCCATCGCCAGGACCAAAAATACCGGATGGTCTTAAAGCAACAGTTCTCATTCCATCGACCTCCAACGAATTTTCATCTAAACACATCTTCTCAGCAATAGCCTAAAGGTTTTTAATATAGTAAACTAGAATAAATAAAAAGAACTATAAATCTGTACTCAAGTTGACAACTTTAGTTAGATATAAGGGCTATAGATATACCTTTGTTTCTGAGTAATAGTCAGCGAAAGGATCGGCGTATGGGATGGTTTCGTCTACGTACACTAGGGGCTTTCCTGAATAAACAACACTGGCACTTGAAGTATAGATAAAGTTTCGAACTTTTGCAAATTTGCAAGCATCTAAGAGTGCTCTAGTACCTAGCACATTTACTTTTTTGTGAACTTCGGTAGGTGCCTTCATTATAGGAGAAGCAGTATGGAAAACGGTTGTTACCGGCCTATTGTTGTGATTGAGTATAGAAAGAATAGATTTTTCATTGCAAATATCGCCTTCGAAAAAAACGTATTCGTTGTCATTATTTTCGTAGTTTTTCCTAATGTCAACAACTCTGATATCAGAAGAATCGTATTTTTCACAAGAACTTTTTTTTTGTTTCACTAGGGCCTCGACAATTCTTCTTCCTAGAAATCCTTCCCCTCCAACTACCAAATAAATCTCGTTTGCCTATAAAAAATAAATTAGATTTATTATCAATATATTCAGATGAATTTTTCTGAGGTTCAAAAAAAAAAAAGGGAAGTATAATTAACGCTAGATATTTATAGCTTACTTCGCTCATTTTGCTTATTTAAATAAAGTGATACAGGAATTAGAAGTTTTTTTAGAAAAAAAAAGTTTTAGAGTCAAGTTGTATAGCCTGAGGAAAAGCAAAATTTTGATTATATATTTTTTTTAAACAAGTTTTGGTGTATTTTCGAGTTTGTAATTATCATCAAAATATTAATTGATTGATTGGTTTGATATAGCAAATATGAGCGGTTGGATTCAGTAAAGCCTTGTAAATCCATAATGCAAATCACCATTTTTATAAATTAATTTCGAAGTTTAATATAAATGTTAGCTCTTTCCTGTTCCACACCCATAAAAAAAATCAATTTTATGATTCGTTTATGTCTTTAAGCGTATTTATTATTTGTTGCAACAATAATATATACCAATAGTTATACGATCCTCTTAATTAATATTTTTTAGTTGAGCACAGTTGGCTATAATTTGGTAGATCATAAATAGTCTACCGCGCGGGAAAGGGTTAAAATTTTTTTGATAGTTTTTTGAATTCTTTTGAATTATATTTAATAAAATCTAAAAGAAAAATAAAATAGATTTTTCCGATAGTCAATAATTTTATCATATTATCTATAGCAAACATTGCTAATAAGTATAAAAAGTTTTGATTCGATTTAGAATCTAACAAATGATTATGATCTTTAAGGCATTATATACTAAATATTCAATATCTCATCAGGGCAAAATAATTCAAAAGCGAATATTAGAAAAAGTTCTTTAAAAAATATTTCCGAAAGTTATTATTTGATATAAAATATAACCAATAATAAATATTAAAGAATACCAGAATTTAATTATTTAATAGAATTTAAGTGATTTATTTTTTGGTTCAATAACGATAACATATCATTCATGAAAGGGCACAGCTGCTTCTTTACTCGTTTTTTTATCAAATATAAGATAAAGTAAATGAGTTATAAAATATTACCTGAATTTTTTTGGATAATTAAATTAAAAGCCTTGTATATTCAAAAAGGATTGAAATAAGTTTGAACAGAAAATTTCTCACGAGAATATTTGTGATACATTTCAATCAAGTAAAGATTTTCAACATAGTCCAGTAGTAAAAACACCGAGCTACCTACTTTATTTTTCTTAGTTAATTTATTGTTATAAAATAATGTCAGAAAAGTGTTACTACAAGAAAAGTACAATCTGCAATAAATCAGCATACTTTCAGTTCTTTTATTTGATTAGGAATTTTTGTAGAAAAGCTGTAGAGAAAAAAAAAGATAATAATATCTGCATCAGTACAGATTTTAGTTTATCTCTTTATATTATCAATATATTAATATTATTTTATACAATAATTATAGATTAATCGGAATGGTTTAACCTAAAACTCTTTGACGTGCAACGCTCTTTAAAAAAAAACAATTGTTTCGTTTTTATTTTATAAAAAGTTTATGATTTATGGGGTTTACTATAAACCAATGGTTGAATACATTTTGAAATTCAATCATATGTACGGAATGCAGTAATCTATGTTTAGTAGATCAAATACAGTCTGCCTGCAACGAAAGGATTAATAGGAGTTTAGGTTTTATAGAGAGTGGGTATGGAGCTGCTAGAGCGGCGGAGGGGGGTCGGTTGAAAAATTATTTTTTTAATATTCTTTTAACTTTTTAAATATTTTTTTTAGTAGTTTTTGTATACTTTTAAATTATGTTTAATAAACTCTCTGAG
>LSSN01002945.1:0-11643 GCA_001970855.1 Smittium culicis | reverse complement strand
TTTTATTTTCCATTGTGATTAAGCACTTCAAATTCATAAGTAAATTAAATATCAGTTTTATTAAATCATTTTTGATTTAGAACTAACTGTTTCATAAGCGGTAGAATATTTTTGATCTACCAAATATAGCCCTCTGTGTTCAATTAAAATACTTTAATTCCGAAGTCAAGAAATATTTGTACATTGAAAAGCAATAGAAAATAGTAAATTTTATTATTAACCCTTTCTCGTTCCACATTCTTTAAAAAAGCCAATTTTATGATTCGATTACGATATATAAGTAAATTTATGCTTTGTTATTTATTTACAGTATACCAATACTATTTAAAATCTCTAAAATATTGCATTTTAATTGAACTCTGTTGGCTATATCTGGCGGGTCAATAATAGTCTACCGCCCGGAAAAGGGTTAATCACAAATGAATCAATAAATTGAATTTTTCAAAGACTGGTTACGGGAAATAGTTAAATTTAATACTTACTACAAAGTTCAAACAAAATAATTAGTCTGGGTATTAAATTATTTGTTTGTAAATCAAGTGTTATTATTATATAAAAAACGGAAGATGATAAATTATAGGTAATACTGAATTTTTTGAACGATATTATTCAAGCCCTTTTCTGGGCGGTAGACTTTTTTTTTGACCTAATAAAGTATGGACAACTGTTTTCAATAATTATAATATGGGCGATTCTGAACGAAGAGGGCGCTTTGTTGCAGCTTATGATTATTGGAACGAATATTAAAAATTATAAATTACCATTGGCATAATTCGAAATGCTTTTTAATTGTTCTTTTAACCCTTTCCGGGGCCAGCACTCTTAAACTTAATTAAAAATCATAATTGGGTAAGCTATAATATATTTATTTGTTAGTGGATTTTTGTCATTTACCAGCCAATAATTTATTATTATTATATATTTATTTATCATGTTGCCGTTTGGTTGGATAATTATGGTAGTTTAAAAAAGGCCAACTGCCCCTGAAAGGGTTAAATTATTTCATTATAAAAATATTATTTGCTAAAAAAAATACTATATTTTATTTATTGGATAAAAATGAAATATGAAATTTCATATTCTGCAACTCTTTACACCATAAAAGTGCACTTTTCGTAAAGAATCCCTCATATAATTACGCAATTAAATTAAATTTTGGTTTGTATTATAGTAGCATCAGATAATAAAATTAACTATAAATTAATGGTGAATCAATAAATTCATTATTCTAAAGATTTTTTGGGCGTGAAAAGGTTAATCAAAAGTTCAAAATACATATAAACTAACAAAATAAAATAAAATAAAAAATTTTAATCTAGCTCCCGCCTGACAATCGACATTTTCTGTCTTTGGAGGGGGGGGGGAGGGTTCTTGTTCACAGAGGCTTTAAATTAGCTTAAATTTTGGAACGTTAAGTGCTTTGGGCACAGCAGGCAACATTTAAAAACAAAAATATTCTTTTTTGCTGTTGCGAGCACCAAATTAAGATTCGTTGTACCTAATCTAACATGATTACAAAGATTGTTTAGGCTATTCTTTTACTCTTCCGAAATGTAATTTCCCAACTAGCTCCAAATGGGATCAAATGGGTCGTACTTAGTTAAATAATATCTAATTTTGGGGGGAGGTGGGTATAATTAGTAAAAAAAAGCAGGAATATAATTTTTTTAATAAACCTTTTCGAGAACCAAGTCTCTTGAACCTACCAAAAAACCATAATTGAAAAAGTCATTTAATAATTATTGTTTGTAGGGCATGTTTTATTTCATACCTGATAAAATTTTGTGATTCAACATTATTCTGTCTATTTATCGTTAGTTTGGATAGTTTAAGTAGATGAAATAAAAAAAAATAGAAAAGCTAGAATATTTCAATAGAGTGTTTTATTAAATAGTAAAAAGATATGTTTATTATTAATTTGTATAAAAAGGAAGTCAAAAAAAAAAGATGATATAAATTAAGAGAGGTTACAGAGTTAAAGGGTAGGAAGGGTAATGGGAATTTAGACGACGATAGCGTTGTATATGGTATATCCGCCGTTGCGGTTGTCTTTGATGGTGTAATCGGTGGAGATGAGCATTTTAACGAAATCGTCGTAGGTGACGCGGTCATCGGGCTTGATACCGTTGCGCGAGCAAAAGTTGACGTATGCTTGGTAGATGTCGTTACTGGAGGTGTTTGAGTACGGCTTCGATTCGACGCAGGTGTCGAGGAACTGTTCAAACTTGATTGCGACGGCTTCAGGGACGTTGATTGAGTACTCGAACTCGAGAGATTTTTGTTTTGGGTTTTGGGCAGGTGGTTGTTGTTGTTTGGGAATTGCGCGGAGATTGTTGTTTTTTTCGATGGTGAAGGTATTAGAGTCATCGTTTGTGTTGTCGAATTGGTAGTTTAGTCCATTAATGCTTTTTCTGGTCTGAGATTTTTGCTGGAATTGGTGGATATTTGGGTTAGAGGCAAAGTTTAGAGTCATGTTAGATTTGGATTTAGATCCATCAGAGTAGTAGTTATTGTGGTTTTCCATCATATTGTATCCATAGGCATCGCCATCAGGAACTTGGTTCTGGTTGTACATTCTTTGCATTTGCTGGTTATTGGCGAAATTATTTCTCTGCGCCATGGGGTCGTCGTACCTGACGTTGTTTGCGGGGTTAAGGTTAAATCTTGGGACGTTATTGCGGTTATTTGTCATGAACATTGCAGAATTTCTATTCGAATGAGTTTGGTGAGTTCCGCTATTTTGCCTTAATGGCGAGCTGTTCATATACTGGGACGAGTTCAAACTCTGTTTGAAAACAGTTGATGAGTTGGGGTTGCGAAGTCCAGCCGATGCCAATGCTTCATTGGACGATAGGGGTAAATCGTCGTCTTGGTTTGGGTATATGTTTGTGTATGAGGATAAGCTGTTGAAAACGCTGTTTCTGACGGATGAGATATTTCCTGGTTGCCCGTGGTTGATGTTTTTGAAGTTGCTAACGCTATTTGAAAAAAACAGACTTTTAGGTCTTCCGGTGGGTGTGTAATTGATGTTATTGTCGATACCCATACCAGGTTGTTTGACCATAGGATCACTGAAGTAAACAGAGTTGGTGTTGCGGAGCCTTTGCGGTGTTGTGGTGTTTGGTAAAGGCGAATCGTCATTAGATCCGCTGTTTAGCCACGAGTTTACGTTTTCAGCGACGGGGTCGGCGGTAAACATTTTGCTGCCTCTGTTTGCGTTGAACGTATTGGCGGCGTCGGGGGTTTTGCGGAGCTGACGGCCTTTGATGAGGCTGCTAGAGTCTCTGTATTTCTGGTTGATTTTTATCTGTTCGCGCGTTGCGATAGCGCCAATCAGGCCTTTATGGTTTTCAGTGATGACTTTGTTGGCTTTGATGCTTAGTAATGGGCCGCCAGACTCTTCGATGAATGCGGGTGCGAATATGTTGTCTTGGAACTGCTGCTGGCCGTTTTGGGCGAAACCGTCGTGGTAGTCGATTTGGGTTAATGGGATTTCGCTTATTCCGTTATTGGGGAAGCGCTGGCCCATATTGTTTACTAGCTGCGGGTTGTAGAAGTTTTGGTCAGGGATGATGTTTGGATTCTGGATGTTTACGAACTGGCCGTTGAAATCGGGGTAGTTCATTTGCTGATTTTGCATGGGTGCAAAATTGTCGGGAACAGGGACATTACCGTTAAAGAATACGTTGTTTTGGTGGAAAGTATCAGGGTTGACGAATTCGTTTTTGTTGAAAGCGTCGTGAGCGTGGGCGTCAGTATTGTTGTTGAAGTTATCTGCGTATTGGTCAGGGTAAAATTGGTTGATGTTTTGGACGTATTCGGTGTTTTGGTAGAGAAGAGCGTTAGATGCTTCGTCGGATACCATGATAGGAGTGTCATTGTAGTTAATTGGTTGAGTGAAAGTATTTTGTGGCTGGTTTACTGCAGGGGCATTATTATTGTTTTGTTGATGGACGGAGCTGTTTATTCCTAGCTGACTGGTATTTTTGACGTGAGTTTGATAAGCTTTGGTGAGCGGTTCGTCATTGTCAGAGTCAGAGTCGTCATCAAGTTCGGGTGTATTATCAATTTTTTGTTGGGTGGTATTAAGCTGGGCGATTTGCGGGTCGACGATTTGTTTGTTTGTGGACAGAGACAAGTTTTCTACAGACTTCTCGATCATTTTTACGGCGTCGAATTCGTCTTCCATGAGGTCGGGGAGGTTTGCGGAGTAATCTTTGAATTCGGGGACTTTAGTGGGCTGATTTTCGGTATTGTCGGTGATAGGTTCAATTTCGGGCTGAGTGAAGATATCGGCGAGATTTGGTGTTGTTGGAGTTTTAGCTTCGGTGTCTTTGATGAGCTGAGACTCTGCTTTGCTGAACGTTCCCGAGGACGACTTTTTAAGTTTACCGAACAAGCTGCCTAGTTTCAGGGTTCTGTTAATAAACCCGCGGTTATGTTTATTTTCGGTTTTGGTGTCGGTAATTTGGACATTGGGCGTGTGCGAGTCTGTGGTAGCAATATTGTTGAATGTTGCAATGTTGGGTGAGCTTGCGTTTATTTGGTTGTTTGAAATAGAGTTTGAATTGAAATCATGTGGGCCTTGATTTTGCTGGATTTGGGCGGATGGAGACATGATGACAGAGTTTCTGTTGAACTGGTCATTTGGTAATTGTGCAGGTTGTGCGATAAATTGTCTGGCGTTGTTGGGCAATGTTTGGTTGATGTTGACGTTTTGGTTGAAAATGGCAGAGTTTCTGTTAGTGTGAGGTGCGATAGTGTTGAAGGAAGAGAATGCGGGCAAAGTGAAGAGTTTGGATGCGATGGATATTGCGTTGCACATTTCGCGTTCGGACTTGAACGATATCGAGATCTGGTTGACGATAGTTTTGACGTATTTGGACTTAACGGTGCGGGCGTACTCGATGAGACCAACTAGGCGGAGGTTGAATTTAGAGTTGGTGAGTTCTGCGGGCGCGGAAGATTTCTTTTTCGGGTTTGTAGAGTTACCGTTATCATCGATATCGTCGGCGGCGGCGGGGTAGATGAACGCTTTGTTGATGAGGGTGAAACAAGCGATATCTTCAGCCGGGGTCTTGAAGAATTTAGAGGCGGTTGAGTTTTTTTGGGAGCCTTTTTTGCCATTGGCGAAGTTAGTGAGGACGAGCTCGAAGCCTTTACTGAAATGGGGTCTGCATTTGAGGTCGCAGAGTGATAGATCGGCATCACGGTCGAACTGGACGAGGACTTGGAACTGGTCGGGGTTAGGGCTGTCGTTGAGGAAGTATGCGTATTTGCTGACGAGAGTTTTTTGGGTGACGAGCTCGTTGTAGAAGGAAAAGTCCGAAACAGCGGTATCGAAAGCATGGACCCAGTTGTCCATGCGGATTTTGCTTGAAGCAGTGACGTAGAACCGTTCTTGGCCAACAGTGAGGATTTCTATATTGTTTGGGCGTTTGCGGATGGTTCCCATTGCAGTGTAGGAAGCAAAAGCGATATCGATTTTGTCGACGGGCGCACAGATGGTTTTTCCGCCTTTGATTAGGGAGATGATTTCGGTCATTTCAGCGGGGTTGGTTTGGAGCGTTTTTTTCGTGTTCGGACCGGCTTCAAGGACGGCAGATAGCTTTTCAGCGAATAAGTTTGAGACTTCGTATAGGTGTAAAGTGGTTCCCATGAGTTCTACGTAGTGCGTTGTCCATTTTCTGGATTTGGAAGGTTTGCCGTCGACCTCCAGGTCCTTCTTTTTCGACAGAATTCCCTGCGCATAACATCTTTGGAATTTCGGATCCATTATCACACAGCTTTTTTTCTTCTATATATTTTTTATATCTATAATTTTTTTTTTTTTTTTGGTGAAACAAAGTTCCTCGATATCTCTCTCTACCACTTAATGTTTCGAGATATGATTAATAATTGTGGCGATAAATACTAATTAAGTGTCTTTAACTTTTCAGCTTGAATGTTATATCTATATTAAAATTCAAGATAAAAGTATCCTTTTTTATTAGCTTATAATATTAGGGTTATGAATTGGTGGTGAGGGAAAGTTATAATAAAGACTCAGATGTTTAATAAAAGGTAAGTAGCAGACGGAATAACCTAATACATAATATACAGCAACGCAGGAATTTTTTGGGAGGGCCCGTAGATTAGCGATAAATTAGAAAGTATAAATATTTGGTGAATAAATAAGAATATCTAGTTCTTATAAAGCAGACATAAGTAGAGCTTTCTATAGACAAAAACGATGATTAAATCTGAAAAACGTTAAATTTATTTTTTTTAATTTTTATTATCAGATAATAAAGTTTTCTTGACGAGAGAGAAAATGTAGCAGCGATAGTGGAATTAGCAAAAGAGTTCTTGAGAATGTAAAAATTAAAACCAAAATGAAATAAAGGCATTCAGAAGAATGTAGGTGATGGATGGATGTATTTATGAAGTATTTTATCTAACTACGTATTCATCTTTATATTTATTTATTTATTTATTTTGTATAGATATATGCTACGTGGAGAACCCATTTTCAAGTGCATATAAAATGCCGATAATGGACTGAACGAATTTAAGACAAGCGCTTGTTTTATAAAAATAACAAGCTTGAATGGATAGTAACAACATGTGTATATTAGGAATGTAGTAATTTTTAAAAAAAAAATAAATAAATAAAAAAGTCTATAACGAAACGTTTTTTGTCCTAAACATGAAATTTTTTTTATTTTAAAAAAGGGAGGGGGATGGGATATATGGGTGGATGAGGGGAAGTTTTATTAAAGTATATACTTTTAATTATAGCAAAAAAAATAAATAAATAAAGTCTCCATCGCAAAGAGATCTCAAAATGCACAAAGTCGCTGATCATTCGACAGTTAACGAAAATGAGTAGAGTATGGATCCAGGAAGACTTTTATTTTTATTTACTTATTTATTATATATTTTGTATGAGCAAGTTTGTTAAAGTAGCAAGTGTAATGAGCCCAGACCAATATTTTAATTTTTTTTTTTTTTTTTGATGAATGGGTAATTGTGTGGATAATTCTCTAATAATCATACATTGTCTTTAAAACATAAAACATATCCTAAATATAAAATTTGTTTTTTTGTTTTTTTGTTTTTGCATTTTATTTTCAAGCGAGTGAATACTTGATGTTAAATTTAGCACAATTGTACATAACCTGCAAATTGATAAGAATGCTGTTTGCATATTAAGGAAGGAAGAAATAAGGAAAAATAAAGGGTATTAATGCAATCTTTTGCCCTCAATTACCTCACTTCACCTCACCTCTCCACCAGAGAATTTATGGGGGGTTTTTTTTTTTGGTTGGATTGGGAGGAGGGGAAGAGCGCTAAAAATAACAATAAAAAGTATTTTTGATTGTTTGTAGACATATCAGAAAAGTCTATACAGTTCAACAATAATATTGGGTGCGATTAATTGGAAGAGCTAAAGTATGCACAAAAAAAAAACAACTAAACAATGTATTTTATTTTTGTGGGGGGGAAAGTGGGATACTGATTCACGGATTTAGATTTCAACGTTCCCTATAGATACTCGTTACTAGCCTCTAAATCTTTAACCTCTTCAGTACATTACTAGCCTCTAAATCTTTAACCTCTTCAGTACATTACTAGCCCTTAAATCTTTATTTTTTTTCTGTTCATTACTATCCTCTAAATCTTTAATTTCTTTAGCTTATTACTAGCCTCTAAATCTTTATTACCTTCAGTTCATTACTAGCCTCTAAATCTTTATTTTTTTCAGTTCATTACTAGTCTCTAAATCTTTATTATCTTGTGTCTAAGCTCTTGCTCTAAAATCGCTTTTAATAGTTATTGAGAACGGAGCGATATATGCGATATGGAGGAGGTGGTGATTTATAGGAGTTTTTGTATTAATAAAAGAAGGAAGTAACTTTAATCAATAATAAGAAGTGGAGGTTTAAGTTTAGTTGTAGGATGGAAAACTATTATTACTTGTGATAAAATTAACAAAAATATAAATATATATATATATATAATGGTATGGAAGCTATAAGTACGTTGGATGTGGGTGGGAGGGGATGATAAATGGAAGAGAAATAAAAAGTCTAGTATATTAAGTTTTATGAGGGGGGAAATGTGTGAATTAGATGATTGGCCTGAAGATCTGTTCTTCGCACATGTCTTCGAAACAGTCGGTGCATTCGGCCAAAGGTTTTGAGCATCCGCAGTTGCAGACGAGGGCGCCATCCGAGTCAAAGGAGGTGTTGATTTTGGAGCCGGATGAGCAGCAACAGGAAGGACCGTTTTGTTGGTTATTGTTGGGTGCGGATGAGCAGCAACAGGAAGGGCCATTTTGTTGGTTATTGTTGGGTGCAGATGAGCAACAGGAAGGGCCGTTTTGTTGGTTATTGTTGGATGAGGATGAACAGCAGCATGCGCGATTAGAGGATGACGTTTTGGTATTTGATGGTGAGGAGGTGTTGTACGGGAAGGCGTGGGACTTTGGTGTGTTGTGGGAGAGTAAGGCGCCGTATTGCGAGGATTTGGTTGCGGAGTTTAGGCGCGAGTACATGAAGGGGGAGTAAGAAGCTTCTGTTCGTAGGTCGATGCCTATTAGGGGATCCATTTTGAGGCAATTGATGCTTGAGAAGGAATTGTTTTTGTTAGCTTGATTTTGCCTGTCAGTATGAGAAATGGGGTTTTTTGGGCAGCAAGAGGAGGAGAACGTGTATGGTAGAGAGGTAGTTGCGGAGAATGAGGAGGAGGCGAATGAGGAGTTGCGGGATCTGGACATTGGGTTGGTTGAGTATAAGAAGTGCTGGTCGGTTTGGATGTCTTTGACGAAGTCTCTAAAGTTGGGCAGAGCTTCAAAGATGGAAGATTCAGATTTAATTGGGGAGCTCATAGCAACTTTCATTGGGGAGTAATGTAAATTAGAGCTATTTAGGGTGTAGTCGATGGTTTTTAGGGCGGGTTTAGGGGAGTTTTTTTTTATGGCGGAGCAGCAGATACATATCTGACCGTTAATGCATTCGCATAAGTTGAGGAGTTCATGGACTCGAGAATTTTTAAACTTGTTGTTTTTATAGTTGTCGGCGTAGTTTAAGTATTTAGATCTGGCGTTTTTGCTGCCACAGATACATTTGGAGTGGATATTTTTTGAGGCGCGGAGGTCCTTGCACGTTTTGCATTGGGTTGGGGGCCTGCCTTTAGCTTTAATTTCAGTTAGTTCGCGAGAACTGTGGCTGCATTTGTTGGCTCTGTGGCCTCTGATACATGGTTTGCAAGAATACTTCTTTCCTCCGATAATCATAGTGGTTAATATATACAGTAGTTGGAGTGAGGATTAATTGAGGGTGTATTATATTTTGAGTGAGTATATAAATATAGCATTTGGAAAAAGGCTGGGGGTATTGGGGATAAAGAATTGTATATATATATTTTTTATTTGGGAAACGAGTTCTTTTTTTACTTCTTTTTTGGTAGTTGATCAGGATAGATAATATTTTTCTTCTTTTGAGTATTCGTTATTTGGAAATTTGACTATTTTGTTGAGTAATGAGGTTTTTTATTTATTTCTATTAGATTATTAATCGACAAAAAAAAAAAAAAAGAAAGAGGCATTAAAAAAGATGGGCAAAAAGTTTGGCCGCATTAGATATATTTAGCGCTTGAATGTCAATGGATAATCAGTTACGTTAAATTGACATTAAATTAATTTGACAAAGAAATTTTATTGACAAAAAAATTTTATTGACAAAAAAATTTTATTGACAAAGAATTATATTGACACGAAATTAAATTGACGATAATAATTCATGTTACGTTAAATTAAGCTTTGTTCGCTACGGAAGACCATTGGATAGAACAGAATTATTGATTAGTAACATAAATTATTTACGTTTAGAGAATTAAATCTTGGCAAATTATCCGTCCAATCGTGAATATAGAATTAGCCAATAACAAGCAAAACAAAATTATAGGATATAAGTAATAAACATTAGCCATCCTTTTATTAGGATTAAGAAAGCATGAGAGTATCGAGCCCTATTGGGTGACATAAAGGTTCAGCGATTGGGCAATATAGGCGGCCAATGGAAGTGGGGTGATATATTTATTCCGAGGGATAAGTATAGAAGAAAACGTTTGTTTTTATAATACAGAAAGCTTTAAGGCTCAAATAAAATAATAACAGTGGTCATATCTTTTACAGTAATTGCGGAACTGAGATTATTGCCTAAACCAATGGAGGAGGTTTATGGCTCTTATATAAACTTCGGAGTATATTGTAAACCGTTATTATTTGGAATATGAAGCAGAATAGACCAATTAGCTTTATACTATTGTTATAAGAATAAATTTCGGTCCAGACAGAGTGTCTATTATACTTTGCTTTATGCTTTTTATTTTTCTACATGTTTTCGACAAAGAAAATGGCTCTGTTACACGAATCGCTTATTATTTGGAGCAGTGGAAAACCTAATTCGAGCATAACCTCATCCAGTGCTCTTTACAAATAACTCACTCATCCTCCTCATTCCCCCCACCCCCATACCACGAGAGGAGACGCAATGGTGCTCCATCCCAAGCACCTAATTCTTTTCCTCAAAATTTTATCATTATCAAGGATATACGCAGCTAGCCAACGCTATTCCTCCTCTCCAACCCTTCTTGCAAGTGCAGTAGCTGTAAAAGCATGAACGTGTTTACATGGAGGTAACATACATGGCTTAATAGGAGCAAAAAAAATAACTCAACAAACACGACCGAAGTGCAGAAAAAGGTTTTGGCTTATTTGAAGTCGTCAAACATTTTTTTTTTTTTTATAAAAAAAGTATTAGTTAGCAAGCAGCGCAAGTTTTAGAGTGCAATGCCCATTATTGAAGCTTGAGCAGAAAGGCTAGTAATTGGCTAGCTTAATTATTCACCGCATTAGCAAAATTACTGGATTTTTTTTTTTTTTTGATGAATCCGGAGCCTCGAGTCTAAGTTTTAATGCTCGGCGCCCATTTTTTGCTTTTTTACAGCTTTTTTTTTACTTCATTAGGAAGGCTATTTCGAGGAGCGGAGCTTTTTCTATTAACTTCTTCCTACTTTGCAGCACTATTTTACAATTTAGTTCTAATTAGAATATATCCATCGAATGAATTATCTGATACAGCCAATACTATTACCTTTACCTAATTTTATTAAGCAAATAGAAATACAAATTTACAAGTATCCGCAACCTATAAGAGTGTCACAATTATGGCAACCGTTTTGAATTTTTACAGCGACCAATTGCTTTTTTTGGAAATATCGTTTTTTTTTAATTTTATTATATTTGGATGGAAGAGTACATAAATTACTAAAATAGATATCGAGCCAAAAAAATAAAATAAAATAACTCGACAATTGACTGCGCTAATTTATTTATAGTTTTTTAATTTTTCTTTTTTATTTTCAAATTGAAAAAGTGCCTCAAATTAATTGGTCGCAAAATAGTACCTAAATGGGTAGTTGTGTCGATCTTTGTAATTCCTTTCGCTCGCACCATCCCATTCACTTTGCCTATTTTATTTTTTAATTTTTATTTTTTTGGCAATTAACCCTTTTTATCACTTCAGCATATTTTTTTGGCATTAATAATATTAGCATAAAGCCGCATGATCACTTGAATTCCTGAATACTTGTAAG
>LSSN01002944.1:0-11159 GCA_001970855.1 Smittium culicis | reverse complement strand
GAGCTCAAGTACCCTGAGCGGCAAAAAAGTTTGCTGCACATAGCTAAAATTAGAATCGGCGCATACTGGACAGCACAGCGCATGGCCAATGCGCGCATTATTGATGGGGCGTACAAAACTGAATGCCCATTCTGCAAAATGAAAACACCTGAAACTGTAGAGCATATACTCCTGGACTGCGGACGTTGGACAGCGGTACGGTGGAACACTACAGGACCATATATTAGAGAAAAAACGTCCATGCTGAGCATACAGTTCAGCAATCTTCCGCCTTCTTCAATCTCGCAGAGGTTAGTTGGCAAGCTCCTGGGGGAGGAGTTAAAACTTAGCTCGTCGGCGATCTACCAAGGTTCCGACACTCCGGCTACCAAAATTGTGTTGGCAACAGCAAAATTTCTGGAGGCCATCTCTTTGCACCGAACATTGATTCTTGAGAGAATTAAATGTTCACCAATCCCCTTGACTCGACGCCTAACAGGTACGGAGGCCCTACAGGGCCGGAGAGGAGTTGGCTGAGCGAATTTTTTATATAATATTTTTTAAGTAGTTTTATATTTATTTTTTATTTATTTTTTATATGTTGTAAACTTGTTTTAATAAATATCTTTTAATTAACCCTCCTCCTTCTAAGAAATTTTCCGGATCTGATGCTGGGTTTTCAGTACGTAGAGAAATGCGTATGAATACAACTCGAACTGCCAAGCGACTATCGAGCATGAAAATCGTCGACAAATATATTTAAAAATGTTTTCTGCTGCTGCAAATTGTAAGCGCCTTAGCCGGTAGACCACATAATTCTGAGTATCTTCTGTTAGCGAAATCTTTGATCGTGAACGTTCAACCGTTTTATACCGACGCCGATCAGCTCAGGTAAAAAATTTTTTATTTTCGAATTTCAACGAAGCCCGGTTGGGGCTAGTTGGAAAACTCCTTGGGGGGGGGGGGGGGGGAGTCTAAACAATCTTTGAGCCAGCTTCGAGCTGGCACAGCCGATCAAAATTTGGAGCTGGAAACAGCCAAATTTTTGAACGGTATCCGCGTGCCCAGAACACTTATACTGTAAAGTATAAGTAATTCACCAGCCGCCTTAAACCAATGCCCAGTGGGTATGGAGCTGCTAGAGCGGCGGAGGGGTGTCAGTTGGAAAATTATTTTTGTAATATTTTTATAAATTTTTAAATAATTTTTAATAGTTTTTAGTGTATTTTAAAATTTTGTTTAATAAACTCGCTGAGACAAAAAAAAACAATTCGATTTAAAATTTAAAAATATAAATTTCTGCGAGTTACTGTTATTTTTTTATTTATTTTAATACTTTTTATAATAAATTGATAATATGTAATATACGAATTGAAGTAAAGTTAAATAAAAGCCTTAAATAAATTTTAAACTGGTGTTTTTTTTAATTTTTTTTGATTTTCCATCTTTTTTTGCATATTGAAGTAGCGACATCTCAACAATTTCTCTAATTTTTTTTATATTCTAAGTATATTTGTTAAAATTTTTTGCTTTTTAAAAATTGTTTACATAAACAATATAGGTCTTTCTAACTTCAAATAGTAGTACTAGCAAAAAAAAATTTTTTTTCTTAAAATTTTTTACCAATAATCTTCAATATTTCCCAGCATTTTTTTTTTTTTCCATTTTAGAAACAGTGTTTTTCTTTTATGAAAACCTTATTTCTATGTCTTATACTAAATATACACTAAATTGTTCTTTTTTATATAACTATGAGAATTTCAAGCTCGTTTTTTTTTTTTTTTGTAATAATCATCTCGTTTTATATCATTTTTGAATTATCTGGTTTACTAAAATCATTTTAACCCTTGCATAAATTTACAGAAACAACTAAAAAACAAATAAAATTTAATTATTTTCCCCAGTTGGTGTATAAATCCTATAATGTCCTATTGAAACTCTTCAAACAGTTTTTAGTTGATGTCAAAAATATACTATAACCTTCATACCAACTGCTGGTTTTTTTTAATTATAAATAATCTGATATTTTTATACATTATTTAAATTGCTTAAGTTCATACTTTTTTTAACTAAAAATTTCTTTGACCTATCGAAGATCTCTAAATTCGGTGAAAGCTATTATTTCAAGTCTTCATAAATTTTATTTTTAAAAATAGGATTAATTTAATGTATATTCGTCAAAATATTTTTATAATTATGAAATCAGCAGTGGACTATCTTTGAATGATGATGAAAATCAGAAACTGCTTTAGAAATTGTTAGGGCTGAATCAGCAATAAATGTTTCCATTTTCCAAGATAATCTGGTTTTATTAAGTTAATCTTCAAGAGTACATAATATCCAAGAATACGAATCTTGATTTTCTTTGCTCACTACTGCTATTGATGCATGATAAAAGTATTTATTATTAATTGAAATTCCAGATATTATTATGGGTAATTAGCATTAAATGGATAACATATAGAATCTATATGAAAGTTTTTGGCTTCAGAAAGTAATTTTATCGAGCTTATTGACTTAAATAAAACCGTAAGATTATTTAAACTCGATAAATAAGATACTAAGTATGGTTCTCCAGTAAAATAGTTTAGCTTTAAAAGTATAAAAATATTTATGGAATCATCTTAAGTGGTTTTATTGATTATTCACCATTTTTTTGATAAATTTCTTTATACATTTTATTTATTTTCACATATATTCAGCTATTTTTAAAGATATATATTCTATCATTCATTTTATATATTTTTATATATTTTTATATATTTTTATTTTTTTGAGGATAAATAGCTCCTTATTTATGCTTTTTTTTCCTCTTCTATATCACACTTATTATTATTTAATTTCTTCAACTATGTTAAATTATTTCGTTCATAAAAAGTACAAAGCTTTATTATTGCAGTGAGCTTGAAATATCTAATAACTGAGCAACATTTTACTCTTGAATTATTCACTTTTAAATTTTTTGAATAAATTTTTTTCCAAAAGTTCAAAAATTAAAATATTTCGAATATTCTGAATGATCTTATATAATAAATTCGTTTTTATCCTTTGAACTTTTGTTCAATCCACAATCAAAATTATAAAAATTTCACTATTTTTACTATTATATTTATTTTCGATAAAGATGATGATAAAATAAACTAGCTTCGGTTTAAAGTAAAAGATATTTATTATATATTTATTATATATTGTTGCATACAGTTACTATAGATGAACCCTCTAAGATAGAAGAGTGATTAAAAAAATTTCAGTTAAATAAATAGCGATAAGTATTTTTATTTTATGATATGATATGGTAATTTTTTATTTATTTATTTATTCTGACACATATTGTCGATTGTTCAATGTTAAAAGAGTGTGTGAGATTTTAATTAGATGAAATAAAAATTTGGATAATCATAATAGATAAAACATTAATTAGACTGAAACTCAAAAAATTGGACTGCTTTTGGCACAGTCTTATTTTATTTATTAAAAATTTTTATGGGCTAGAAATGAAAGTTACACATTTTAACATATGATAGATTCTTTACGAAAAGATCACCTTTATGCATAAAAAGTTACAGAGTATGAAATCCAATATTTAACTATCCCTTTCCCGTTAAATACTCTTTAAAAAAATCAATTTTATGATTCGCTTATAGTTTATTAGCAAGTTTATTATTTGTTATTATTTTAAAAAATGCCAATTATTATTAATGCCTCGGAATTAAAGTATCATAATTGAACGCTGTTGGCTATATATTGCGGGAAAAAGTAGTATATCGCTTGGGAAAGGGTTATATATCAGTAAATAAAGTATAGCTTTTTTTTTTTTTAGCAAATTATACTTTAAAAATTATAATAGCAATGAAAAACGCCTTACCAATTACTCTAATAATATTTTTAAATATAAAATAATCAGTCCAATAGTTATAAGCTGCATTAAAGTCTATCTTCATTTAACCCTTTTCCGTCCAACACTCTTTGAAAAATTCAATTTGTTGATTCGTTTACTATTAATAATGAATTTTACTATTTGCTGTTATTTTACAATATACCAATAATTCTTAAAGTCTCAGAATTAAAGTATTTTGTTTGAACGCTGTTGGCTATATCAGGTGGGTCAAAAATAATCTACCACCCGGTAAAGGGTTAATACAGGATTTTTCAATAGAAATTACATTAGTAAAACAAAGTTAACTCTAAATGTATCATCCAAAATTATTCAACAGTTCAACCAATTTTCTAAGTTTTCAAAGTCGATTTTCTATAAGTTCTAAAGCTGATTCTAATTGACTCGTGCAGTTTTCTACAAGACCCAAATATAATTCAAACGCTCATAATTTACTGTTAAAACAATTGAAACACCATTTCAATCACTTTTATTTTTATTAATCCTTGCCTTTTTTGCTTTTCTATTTTATATATTTAAATAAAGTAATATAACCATAATAAATTTTTTAAACAGATTTAAGCAGTAATTAACTGCTAAACGTGCATTCAAAGTCTAGCTAACACATCTTGCAACTGAAACGATCACTGCCAATAACTTGAAAATGTATTAAAATTTCAAAAAATCTAATAGTATAATGATAAAATATCCGAAAATTGGTAGGTATAAATAGTTGGAATACTGCTTTAAAATTTTATTTTAATTTAACTGGATCAAAAAAAAAAAAATTTTAAATGAATACAGATTTTAATCCTTTAATTTTAAATATTTTTTCAAGTATTAATAAAGTGATAAAAATAATTAAAAAATTAATGTTTTGAAAAAATATTACAATGGTGTAAATTAAAAAAACTCAATGTGATTCATTAAAAAATTTAGTAGTACCTATTTTTATTTAATTTTATCAATCTACTTAATCCTTTCATGGGCGGTAGTATGTAATTGAGAATCAAAATATAAGCAAGTGTTTTCTATAATAGTATTCTAATTATAAGAATCACTCAGCAATTGGTTTATAGCAAAGTACCTGCGAATAATAAATTTTTTCTAAAGCTATTGAATCAATATATTTGTTGCTTTAAAAACCTTTGGACGGGAAAGGGTTAAAGCAGATTTTTTAGCGAATCATAAATATATTAGGAATTTGTTAGAGTCAATTAGAATCAACTTTTAAGCTTTATGAAAATTGTTTGAGTCAATTAGAGTCAACTTTGAAACTTGTAAAAAAATCGATTGATACATTTAGAATCGACTTAGGGTTGCACTTTTGTAATTCGGAATAAAATAATTTTTTTTAGAAATTGCTTGGGCGATATCTACAATTGATCGAAGCTTTTAGAGATTCGATTGCAAAATCCAGTATTAACCCTTTCACTGGCGGTAGACTAATTTTGCACTATCAAAACTATATAACCAAATGATATTCTGATAAATTAAAGAAGAGATATAATATTTTATTGGATGTTTACATACCTGTGACCAATATCAAATGATATAAAATGATCGTGTCCAATTATAATTTTTATTAAATTTAATGAGGATTGGCCCGAGAAATGGATAACATTTTTATAAGCGGTCGGCTTTTTTTGAACTAGTAAAACTATCCAACCAAATTTTATACTGATAAATCAATATATTGTGTTAATATTCGGTTGATTAACTTCAATACATATGGGAAATTCTTAGGAGAAGCGAAGCTTTTTTTCTTTATAATCCTATTTGCTTACTTTTTTTTAGGATAAGTTATTGGTTGTGTTGGATATTTGTTATGATAGCTTTATTAGTTAAATATTGTGAGAATGAGGTTTTAATATATTTATAATAGTTAGATAATAATTAGCTAATCCGATATCTTAGGTTTAGTTATACGAATATTATTATTTGGGTGATTCTTTATGAAAAGGTCAATTTATGGCGTAAAGAGTTTCAGTGCATAAAATCACATAAAAAATAAACGGCCAATGAATGACACCAATTCTTTTTTTAGCAAATAAAAGTTTTATCTTGTAACGAAGAAATAGAAAAGTCAAAATACCTTTTTTACTCCACCAATAATACTTACAAAAAGTGATTGTACGAGCCAATAGCATTAAACTTTAACAAAGTGCTCTCTTCGTTCAGAATCTCACATTTAAATAAATTAATTACGCATAAACCAATTAATCACTAACAGTTGAATCAGATAAACCATTCGAAGATAATTCTAGCAAGATTTAAAAGCATAAGTAATGATGCAAATTAGGAATTACAATTGGAAGAGCTCCGCTCCTCGAAATAATCTGATAAATAAAATATGACTTAAATTATGTTTATCCAATTATGATTTTTAATTAGGCTTAACCCTTTCCTGTCCAATGCTCTTTAAAAAAATCAATTTTAATGATTAGCTTATGATTTATAATTAAATTAATTATTTGCAGTTATTTTAAAATACGCCTATAATTATCAAGGCCTCTGAATTAAAGTATTTTAATTGAACGTAGTTAACCATATATAGCTGTCCAAAAATAGTCTACCGCCCAGGAAAGGGTTAAATTTTCCCACTTAGCATTATCTTTATTTTTAAACCTTTCAGAAAAAATCTTTGAAATGGTTTACCTGATTTAACCAATAGAATTTCCTAATAAAAATAGGCGAATGGAGTTTCTCAGAAAAAAATTTCCGCTTCTTTTAAGAATATTCAAATAAAGACACCAAATTTCTTGTTGACTCAGCATATGACAATTATGATTAAAAGTATTAAATCCAATAATTCTATGCTTCAAATATATACTTTCTTCGTTCAAAGTTGCCATTTGAGACTTTTCTTATGTTAACCACGCATAATTATTATTTTAACCCTTTCAGGGGCGGTTGGCTATCTTTGAACAACCAAAACAATCCAACCAAATATTAATCTTATTAATAAATATATGACATTAATAAATTATTGGCTGATAAAACAAATACATCCAATAATAAATAAATATTGTATGACTTATCCAATTATGATTTTTAGTTAATTTTAAGAGAGTTGGTCTCGGAAAGGGATAAAGTTTTATTTGTGACGTAAATTAGTAAAAGATAGCGACCTCGTCGAATATTCCCTCCAGTAGAATCTTCTGATTATATCTATAAATAGAAGTGATGGTGATGGATATAAAATTTTGATTATTAAGAATTCCGCATATGTTTAATAAACTCTCTGAGACAAAAAAAAAAAAAAAATTAAGAATTCCGCTCCTTGAAATAAAATCGCATACGAAATGCTCTTGGGAAAAGGCTAACAATTTTTATAAAGCAAGTTACATATTAGATAAAAATTGTGACACACTATTATTTGTATTATATATTTTATTTAATCGCATATTCCAATGGATTGGTAAAATTAAAGATAAAGTCGATTGATAGAAAAAATCCAAATAATAAATTCCCGACTCGCATAATAATCTCACACATGGTAGACTCTTAGAGCTAGAGTAACATTTATTTCCTAGGAAATCTATTTGGTAGCAGAAATTTTTCACGATTACTGGCTAATCTATTTAATCCATTTGATAATAATTTCTAGTTGAATATAGTAACGAAATAAATTTTTAAGCTAAAGAAATTTTTTAATCGGAAAAGTTCCTTCCCTCAAAAGAACCTTTCAATGTGGGGTATTCTTAACGTAAGCGGAGCTTTATTTCTTGTAAATTATATTTGCTTGCGAGAATTAGGTAAAGCTATGGGCTGTATCAGATAATTCATTCGATGATACTTTCTCAAAATATTTGAATTCAATAAAAATAGTTTACCTGCGAGCCTCACAAAAAAACTGACTCATTTCTAGTATACTAAAAAATATTTAATATACTTTTGTTCATCAAATAGTAGGCGAATTCAGCTTTACAGCTCTTTCCATGGCTGAAGACTGGTTTTGCACTACCGAATTTATATAATAGCGTAGCCGCAGTTTATAAAATTTTTTATAAATCATTAACGAATCAGTAAATTCTTTTTATTAGTCCTAGCCCGTCCAACGCTCTTTAAAAAGCGAATTTATTGATTCGTTTATGATTTATAATGAATTTTACTATTTGCTGTTTATTTACAATATACGAATGATTTTTAAAGCCTCGGAATTAATGTATATTACTTGAACATAATCGTCTATATTTTATAGGCCATTAAACAGCCTACTGCCCGTGAAAAGGTTACTCCTTTCACGAGCAGTAGGCAGTTTTTGAACTAGTAAAACTATACAACCAAATGACAAATCGAAAAAATAATAAAAAATCGTAATATTTTATTGGATAATTATTTCAGTGTATCGAATAACATAAAGCTTTTATTTGGCATATCCAATTATGATTTTTAATAAAGTTTAAGAGTGTTGGCACCGGAAAGGGTAACTCATTTGATTGCTAATAATAAAGAAATAATAGTCAAAAATAATATATTGAATAGCAACACTTGATTAGAATAGATACACACCAAAAAAGAGTTTTATGTATAAAAAATTTCACGGGCTCGGTGAATATTTTTGAACTACCAAATATATCCAACATAGTTCAATAAAAATACCTTAATTCCGAGATTCATTCGTATACTGGTTTATAGCTATAATACAGCGAATAATAAATTTACTTATAAATCTTAAGCGAATCATTTTTAAATTTATTCAAAGAGCATTGGGCAGGAAATTGTTAATTTCAGCTCTTCGAAGGGATAGGATCATTAGCTCCTAAAAATCAATCCTTAGCTAAAGAATTTAAATCGTTTGGATGTAGTCTAGTCAACTCATTAAAATTTGAGGCTTTATTAAGTAAATTGACCATTTAAGGATAGTAGCTATATTGAAAAGAGGGATAATGGTTCGCTGAGTGATTCTTGATAATCCTCAATAAAATTATTATAAATTATTGGATTGAATTATATAAGTTTTCGATAATAAAAAATAGTTTTTTTTTGTAAGTACTCGAATTTAGTAAAAAGCATAATACTCAATAGTTAACCCTTTACCATCCAACAATTATTAAAATGTATAATTAAATGATTCGTTTATTTATTAAAAGCAAGTTGATTATTTGCTGCTATTATACATTATACCAATAATCTATATGTCCTCGGTACTAATCGATTTAAATTGATTGCAGTTGGCAATATTTGAAGGTCCAAAAATAGTCTACTGCCCGGGAAAGGATAAATAAATAATATCTACATTATGATGTTACAAATTATGTAAATATATAGTATTGGTATTGGTATTTTCGATTAGGTACAACTAAAGCAATTAATGGCTGAGTATTTATATAATTTATAAGCATTCTAAAAATAAATACTTGTAGGTTATTTGCCAATTAAAAAGGTGGGAAAATATTAGTTAATTAGTTAGATTTGTGCGCGCTTTAAATGTTGCAAGATATTTTCCAGAAGTTTAATTTACAGAAAATATATATAAATGGGTTAAAAAGATAATGAATACTAATCCAAATCACGAAAAAAAAATCATAAACTGTCACAGCATAAAGGCAATTGACAAAAAGATGAAGTTTTCAATAAAACCATTCATCGCTTTGGGTGCAATTGCCATTTCAAGCGCACTATCATCAAGCAGCAATAATACTACAAGCATAAATACAAATATACAAAAAAGAGACAATGCAAGCACATGTCAATTCACACTACCAGATTACAGCGTATTGGAAGAAAATATCATAGGTGAATTGTTCTTCCAAGATGCCCGCGATGCATTAGTCATTCCTTGCGAAAGCTATTTTTTTAATGTATCATTCGGTATGGACCAAGTGAATGACGCATTTGTTTACATATCGGACGTAGATGGCCCATATGTCAACACAGGAATAGTGATTGAACTTCTAAATATTGAGGGAGAAATTGTGGTTAATTTAGGAAACGTAGAATCTCCCAAATCAGATATGATATATCCATCAGGCGATACATATAATATATTGATTACAAGTAACGAAAATGGAATATCAGTGTATGTAGATACTATTTTTAAAATCAGTCTCTCAAACGATGAGCTTAAATACCAAAGTACATTTAACAAAGGTCCAAAAAATATCTACTTCGGTGGAACAGAGGAAGGAATGATAATATCTGATATTCAATTTTCATGCAACAACCGAGATAATGCCTGCATAGAATCTAGCACAGAATCATCTTCAGAATCTAGCTCCGAATCGTCTTCAGAATCTAGCACTGAATCGTCTTCAGAATCTAGCACTGAATCATCTTCAGAATCTAGCACCGAATCATCTTCAGAATCTAGCACCGAATCATCTTCAGAATCTAGCACTGAATCATCTTCAGAATCTAGCTCCGAATCGTCTTCAGAATCTAGCTCCGAATCGTCTTCAGAATCTAGCTCCGAATCATCTTCAGAATCTAGCACTGAGTCGTCCTCAGAATCTAGCACCGAATCATCTTCAGAATCTAGCATCGAATCGTCTTCAGAATCTAGCACTGAATTTTCAGATGTTGTATGCAATTCAGAAGCTGGAGATGTTATGAATCTAGCAGGTAGCAGCGACAGTCCAATTCCTCTATACGATGTAAACCAAATAAAAATAATCCCGTGCCCTTCATTAAACTTTGAATTTTCATTCGAAGTAGAAAAAACATCTGATATTTACTTCATTGTAACAAACACAAATGGAATCAGTCTTGATATTGTACTTGGTGGTCAAATAGGGTTAATAAGCAATGAATATGCTTTGGGTGATGTAAAATTTGGTAGTGATTATGCTGAGCAGGAAGGCGAAACAACAATAATTACCATTAAATCCAGTGAAACTAATCTATCAATGTATAGGGATGGAATATTCTACGGCTCAGCTGATCCTAGTAATTCTAAATATCCAGAATTCTTGTCTAATGGAAGTAAACAACTATACTTCGCAGCAGATAAAGATGGCGTGTCAATAAAAAATATTTTAATATCCTGCGCAAATAAAGATGGATTCTGTGATTCAACAGTAATCAGTTCAACTGAATCAACCGCTTCATCTGAATCATCCGCATCAACTGAATCATCCGCTTCATCTGAATCATCCGAATCATCCGCTTCATCTGAATCATCTGAATCATCCGCTTCATCAGAATCATCTGAATCATCCGCTTCATCTGAATCAACCGCTTCATCTGAATCAACCGGTTCATCTGAATCAACCGCTTCATCTGAATCATCCGCTTCATCTGAATCAACCGCTTCATCTGAATCAACCGCTTCATCTGAATCAACCGCTTCATCTGAATCAAC
>LSSN01002942.1:0-27927 GCA_001970855.1 Smittium culicis | reverse complement strand
CTGCTAGAGCGGCGGAGGGGGGTCGGTTGAAAAACTATTTTTTTAATATTTTTTAGCATTTTAAATATTTTTTTATTTGTTTTTGTATACTTTTAAATTATGTTTAATAAACTCTCTGAAAAAAAAAAAATAAAAAAAAACTAAAATTTATTCGAGTTTACTATCTTGATTAAAAAGTGGAATTAAATATGAATAGCTAAATAAAATATAAATAAAAGACAATAGATTTTATATTAAAAATTTTAATGATGCAAGCTTCTTTATATTCCAAAAAATTTCTCTGAAAGAGCTCTGAGGTTAAAACCAGCTAATTAATATACTGTTTCACATATTCTTATTTTGAATTATGTTTAATAAACTTTTTTTGAGCAAAAAAAAAAAAAGTACGCCCAATATCATTCGGCAAAAATTTTTTTTTGAAAATCTAATCTTCAAGTATAAATGTATTATAGCTAATTCTGTGAGAAATAAAACATATCTTGATAAAAAAATTGTTATAATTTAACAAAAGTGTGGGATAAATAATCTTCTGAACGCTTAAATATAATATAAATTGATTCCGTCCATAATTAAGCTAATACAACGGGTTATTTAAATTCATAAACCAGGTATCTTAGGGCTATAAAGATTAAAATTTTATACTCTTGATAAAATAAACACATAGAATATATTTATTTAGTTCATAGCGAATTTTTTGCATAACAGTTTTTATTTTATAGAATCTGTAATATGTTATTGGTTTCAAGGAAATTGTGCGATTGTTATATATTTTTATAGTGACTTTGCCTGTATAAGTATATATTTTATGCTAGATTTTTTTATTGTTGAAAAATTAAATGTAATTATAAAGACGATTCAAACCTATGCTTTAAATTGATAGAAAAATTTTTTATCCAATATCTTTTTCCTGAATCAATAAATCATTTTTAAGGAAGATTTTATGGAATGTCTTTTCGCTTTAAAATAGACATGTGAATGATACAGATTGCATGCACTTAAGGGAAAGATCCCATCACTTAAAGGCAAATAACAGTCTTAAGGCGCTAAATAATTTAATCCAATTGGGATGGATAATTAAGCATTATATTGTATGTATATTATAAAAGAGTATGACGAAAGATAAAAAAATAATAATGCTCTTCAAAATAAAGATCATTTTTTAAAAAACTTTTCGCTTGCTTCATAATATGAATCAGCAGTTAGCTCAACAGGGAATCGAGAAGTAGAATATTTTGAAGTATTAAAAACAGATCCTAATCCCATATTCATAGATTTAGGAAACAGCCTTAGTCCATAGTCTTTAGATGAATCAGCATTGTTTAGCTCGTCCCAAGTAAATAATAATGGGCTTGTTGTGCTGTACCATGGATCAAAATCTAATATTACAGCCCTGTCTATTTTTGCATTTAAATATAGATCAAAACAGTAATTATCTAACCCAAAAGGCTCCATGCTAGCAAAAAATCCATAAATAAAATCTTCAATTTTATCTTCTAAATTATCCAAAAACTCATAGTAGCTACAATCTATTTGAGATATTGCTATCAAATATTTGTTTTTGACGTAGCATCTAAATACCATCGATGGTACAACATCAAAAGATTGTCTTAAAACAAGCTGTGGCTTTAATTCAAGTGAAGAAAATGGTGTTTTACAGCCGCAGTAGCTACTCATATCATTTGAAATTTTATCACTCGATTTAAGCAGCAGTAATATTTGACTCACGTTTTCGCATTCAAGCGTATTTCCAGTGGCTATCCAAACTGCATCAGTAGGAGCACTCCAATTCATTCTAGGAATAACTTTTCCACCTAAAGAGCTTATCGCATTTTTAATTTGAAGTATCTTTTCTTCGTCGAAATCTACCTTTTTAGCTGAATCGGAGTACTCTGTATCCGATAGTTTAGATATATCTGAGTCTTTGTCAGATATTATGTCGTCATCATGATCGCTCCACTCGTCCTATATAAATCAGATATTAGTAGGATTTACAACACAAGCTATTTTTTAAGAATTCAATAAAGCCATGAGAAAATTTTACATCAGAAGAATCGATTTCCAAATGAGCTTTGTTATACTTTGGCTCAATTCTGTGTTTAGAAAAATAAATTTTAACGAAAAAATATATTAAAGCTTCATTAATCCAAATAATAAAAAAAAATTAAATGTCAAGAAAGTAAATAAAAAGAAGTTAATAACATTGAATTACGAGTCATCGGGTAGGAATATGCTTTCTGAGGACAAGTACTGTGAGAAATTATCGAAATCTAAATCAATAACTATAGACTTTATAGAGTACTTTGAATATTTTTTAAACCAATTCGAGAAGGAAAAATGGCAAACTTCTTCAAAAGATAAGCTGTTATAATCCTATATGATGTTAAATTATTAGTCGAAAATCAAAATAAAATCTAGAACTTTTATACACTGAAAATAAAAAGAAGGGTAAGTAAAAATCCAAGATAATATATCAAAATCGCTTACTGTATCCTCTGATGGTTTCATTTTTGTGTTTTTTAAGTCAAAGAAAAATAAGTTGTATAAAAAATATTTACAAAATTAAAGCTGATATAAAAAAATTATAAAACTTTTTTCGGCTTTTAGCTGATCGAATGCCAATGATTTCTCCATACGAAAAAACGATAGTATTATTCGCCAATAGTTTGATCATATTTTAAAAAGACTTTAGAAATCGAAATTTTGAAAAACTTTAAATCAAAAAATTTTTTATTATCAAAACTAATGCTTCTTTTCGACTAATTTATTAAACTTGGTAAAAAATGATGAATGCCAGAATACGCTCGAATCTGCACTGTGCAGCTAAGAGACACTTATTCACATCAAGAATAAACTTAATCAAACAGATACCTTCCGGCCCTTTTTCCGTGACAAATCAAAATGCTGATCCTTCTGAAACTTACCCTCCTCCCACGCCTTACAGCCGACTAGATAGGTAATGGATAATAATTTTGTTTTAAAATTATTTGTCTCTAGTATTTATATTTTATTAACTATGCATTCCTTTTTACGTTCACGAACTCTTTAATTTTTACCAGACTCCCTACTGACACAGACGCAGACATTTTGGTAAAAGATTCTGTAGAATCTATCGATCAATTTTATAAAGAATATTACGATAACTATATTGAGAATAAAAAACCTGTTCTAAGAGGTACTGACTCTATTCGCCTGGGCAGAAAATATATAAGCATGGTTATATTACCCAAGTTCCTTGTAGATTCTACTTCAAAGTATTTAGAAGGTTAATTTTTTATTTTTAATCCTATTTTTTAATTTATATTTACCATTTTTAGTTTTCTCAAAATCATATTCAATTTAATTTTTGCATTTTTTATTTAGATAAAGATAAAAAACTGCTTCGCACAGATACCCTTAGAATTCTAGATTCAATTAGATCAACCGAACGAATAATCCCAGAAGAAAAAAAGAAAAAATCAATCAAGTCTGATGGGAGAGATAATTTCGTTAATGGAGTCGCAGTCGCAAATCCTAAACCCTATGTTAAACCTGTATACTCTTTGCTTAATAATGAAGTCGCTATATCGCCTCATAAATTGGATTATGGTTTACGTGAAAGCTATGCCTATTTAGCCAGCATTTTCCCTTCCTCATATAGTATAACATATAACGTTTTTAGAGAAATTTATAAGCGTGTTCCTAACTTTTCCCCGGAAAAAATTCTTGATTTTGGATGTGGACCCGCATCAAGCTTATGGTTAGTTTTTTATAAACTTGTTATTTGAAGATTTAATTTAGCATACCACTATTCATAAATTTAAGGTTTGATTTTATTGATACTAACCTTAATTATAATGAATAGGCCAGCGAATGAATTCTGGGGCGATAAAATCAGTCAATACCATGGTGTTGATGTTTCTGATCCAATGCTTCAAGTTGCTGAAAGTTTAGTTGAATTATCAAAAAATGACTTACAAACTAATGAAATTAAGTTCAGTAGATTCCTTTCTGCGAAATCCAACACTAGTTACAATATGGTAGTATCTAGCTTCACTTTATCGGAACTTTTCAGCGATGAGCTGCGAAAATCAACCTTGGAGAATTTGTGGTCTCAGACAACTGATTTCCTTATTCTAATTGAAAGAGGAACACCTCTAGGCGCTAAATATATTTCTGATGCTAGAAAATATTTTGTGGCTAGAAAAAAAGACTCTGAGCCCGTACTAGGCGAAGAATCAGATAATGCTTCTACAGACTTTACAAATCATACAGCAAAGAAACAGTCAGAAGAAAGCTTAGATGCTTCAAGCGATTTCCATTTCTTCTCTCCTGTAAATACCTTTATCTATAACTAAATGAATATTTTGAGTTTTTTTTTTATGTAGCAATCATTTATTCGAATCATTTCTTTCAACATTTATCTAACGGGTTTGCTCAATGATAATCTCTCATATAGTGCCCTCACGAGAAAGTTTGCCCATTGGATGCTACACTTACTTTCTGCCATTTTTCTCAAAGAGTTCAACGCCCAGAAATGACAGTAAGTTATTTATTTTTTATAAATTCTTTTTATATATATAAACTATTCAATTAATTCAATGAATTTTTGTTGAATAGTTGCATTTCTCGTTATCATTCTATCTATAAAACACTTATCTATATAACCTGGTAAATATTTATATTTTAATAAAATTTTTGTTTTAGATGAAATCAAAGCACGCAAAAATTAACGAAGAGGACACAAAATATTCATACTTAGTTATCCGTAGAGGCCCACGCCCAAGCTTGGCATCAAAAAAAACCATTGGAAGTCCTAAACCTCTCGACTCAAAGAACGATCAAAATTCTGATTCCAGAAACCACGTAGATAACGAGCTACTACAGGATGATGAAGAGAAATCTACAGAAGATACTTTAATTAGCGAGTCGTATTCATGGCCTCGCTTATTGCTACCTGCTATGAAGCGCAGTGGCCATGTTCTTGTAGACGTCTGCTCTTCAAATGGCGATACAGAGCGTAGAATTTTCACGAAATCGCACTCGAACCAGTCTTACCGCGACGCGAGAAAAGTTCAATGGGGCGACTTATTTCCACACAACCCAAAAACGACATTAACCAAAAAGATTTCTTACAAACCATACATTTAAAAAATAAACTTTAATGGCCGGCAGCAATACTTTTCTCGCAGATTGATCCTTTTTGTTTTAATTTTTTATATCTACTTGATTCACTGAGTGATTTGGTATTCACGTGCTATTTGCAATTTTTACTTTATTCTTTCATAATTAAAAATATATTTTGGGATGTTATTTGGGTGGAAAAGGATCTTTATTTCTCAGAAATTATATTTGCTTATTTGAATTAGACCAAGCTGTTGGCTATTTCAGATAAACCATTCGATGATTTTTTTTTTATAATTTAATTAAAAATAAAAGTAATGCTGCCAAGTAGGAAAAGATTATTAAGATAAATTCCGCTCCTTCGAATAATCTCCCATTTGTAATTACCATTATATTAGTTTATTAAAAATAAAAACAAAATAAATGCAAAAAATTAATTCAAAACACGTTCATATATATTTAATATTACACAGCAAAGAGTAAAATAAATAAAAAAAAAAGAAAGAATAGAAGGACTATGAATGTTTAAAAAAAAAAAAAGAAAAAAGTAGCAGAAAATTTTTTTTTATTTCCTATAGAACTGCCTTGCAAATTTAAAGTGAAGCTGTAGGACGTTGCGATCAAATGAATTTTTGAATCCAAATTTTCTTCCATATTCCCACTCTTTGTTTACTATTTTAAAAGCAATGTCCTCGTATGGAGGTCCAGCAATAAATCTGATTATACAAGTATCGCCAGTTATTCTTCTCGATTTTTTATGGCCTCTACTCTCGTCCTGAGCAGTTTCGGGTATTTGGTCAGGATCTTGTTCAATACGGTAAGTTGGCGCTTTAGACTTATCAATCAAATCGGGGTAAAATATATTGAACTTGTACCCCATTACTACTTTTGGCGGTGGATTGTCAAAATCATAGTGAGTTTGATTGTATTTGTTCCACTCATATCCAGTATGTACTCTGTTGAAATAACGAGGTTTTCTGGGCTTGTATTTATCTTGCCACAGATAGCTTTTTTGCTCTAAAAGAGCTTCTGATGTAAATATATCTTCTTCATTACTTAGACCTTTGCTAGCTTCCATATTATATAGCTCTTTATCAATCTAAATTTAATATAAATATTTTTAAAAATTAATGTAAAAATAAAAAATATAATAAAATTTAAAGTCGGCCCAAGTCTTGCAGTTGAATTGATAGAAATTAAATCATTACCGATAATTCTTGACTAGAATCATTTGAATTTTGATTAGCTTTTTTAGTAATAAATTCGAATTTTAAAATCTGGAGTCTCTTCTTGAGCTAAAATTAAGTATCAGTATAAAAAAAAAATGAAAGGTTTTAGCTGTTATTCAAAATAGATGGCAATTGAAAAGAAAAATACACCGAAATTGAAGAGTAAAAATCTAAAAAGGAAAATATTAATACCAATATCTGATTGAATTCATCTTGCGAGTATATATCTAGATTTCTGTCTTCTCTACCAACGTCTTTTAGTAAAACAGGTTCCATTTCACTAGAAAACTCTTCGACTACTTTGTTTATTTGTTGGCTATCACTGTCACCAGTATTGATGCTGTCAATGTTATCGGTATCTTGAACTGATTCATTTGGTGCAACAAGTGGAATTGAGTTTGCGGGATTTGATAAGTATAAAGCAAGTTCATGTTGGTGCTTGGCGGCATCGTCCTGTTGCTTTCTTCTAGTTTGTATTAATAGATTTGAAATAACTTTGTTGTGGTATTCGTCTATTTTAAGCTTAGCCTTTTCAACAACCATTTGTTTTAAAACCTGTTCCCAATAATCGGAGTCGATTGGGAGATTACTTTGGAATTTTTGTTGAATTTCAGCTTCGATAATATCTAAATCTTCTTTAGATTTTTTATTTAAAAATGCTATGATTTCCTGTTCAACAGCTTTAGAAACGCCTGTTGACGAGTCAATTTCTTTTAGCCTCTGTCGCCGCGAGTCACAAACTAGCATTAACGCCTATTGAAATGTATGAAAATCAAATTTAGTGAAAGTTTATTTTATTAAAAAAATATTTCCAGGATTGTGTTTTATAAATTAATGGATAGAAATGAATGGCTAATATATTTAGTGGATAGATAATGAAAAATGAATAGAAAGCTACATACTTTCCAAAACTCCAAATTTTCAGGAACTTTTTCAAGGGCTACATACATTTGTATGTCAATATAAAGCTCTTCAACTTCGTCCAAACCAAGGCCCTAATGTATAAGATTAAAGAAATAAGAGATTAAAAAAAATATTGAGTTTTATAGTGTAATATAAAAAGTATAAATACAAGTTAAATAATCAATGGTTAAAATATGGTAAACAGAGCTTACTTCAACGATTTTCCAGGGTTCCGTAAAGTCAATGTTGTAGTCGAAAGTTTGGTCGGGATCATCGATATTAGAAGTGGCGAGTTTGAGGTTGATAGCGAGGATGTCGATGGGTTTAGGGCGGTTTAAGCTGGCTCTGATTTCGGCGCGTTTTTTAGCTTGCGAGAGGTGGAAACTGTTCTCACGCTCTTTCCAGTCGCCGAGTTGCTCCTGCTCGGCTTCTTGCGCTAACCGTGCGAGCTCTATTTCTCTGAGCACGTTTTCCTGCTCGCGGAGTTTGCGGCGCTCTTTAAGCTTCATAAGCTCGATTTCTGTTTCCTTTTGGAGCTCTCTTTTGCGCGCTTTGATTTCGCTTTTTGTCAGTCCTGACTGTTTCATTACTTTATCTTTCTTTTTCCAAACAAACTCTTTCTCCAGCTCCTTAGCATCTATCGCCAATGTCAGATCTTTATACAAGTCATCGCCTTTTGATAGCGATGAGTTTTTCGAGCTTGGTTTTCTCCTGCTATCTTTTGTTTCCGAACTGTAATCCTGTCTTTTTTTGCTTTTGCTTTTGCTTTTCCTGTGCCTCCTGCCTTGATCGCTGTCCGATGAATAATATTTTTCTTTTTTTCGTTTGCTTTTTCTATCTTGCTCGCTTTCAGAGGAAGCGTATTTATCTTTTGTGCGTTTGCTTTTTCGATCTCGGTCGCTTTCGGAAGAGTCGTGCCTTTGTTTAGAATTTCGAAATTTACTATCTCTGCCTGAAGAATAATCTCTAGATTTTCTGCTCCGTGCTCTTAAATCATCATCTTCTGAATCGCTGTATCTATGATCTTTATCATGACTTTTGCGCGATCGATTTTTCGATTTCGAGTCGTAATCGCTGTCAGAATCTTTGTGTTTTGATCTATACTTTGAATTTATTTCACTTTCACGCCTGCTGCTGTTCTTTTTTGAATCGGAATATTTTTCACTCTTGAGCGCTGAACTACTACTTGTCTCCATAATTTATGTTAATATATATTTGAAAGATCAAGCTAATAGTTTTTTTTTTTTTATTCAAGCTGTATATTGATTTTAATACATTTAAATATTCTGGAGATGAGTACAAATTTATTGTAAAGAAAAATCAATTTGGGTAATATTTATTGCTTATTTATTCTAAACAGATATAATTTCTGTTTTATAAAAGCATTTAAATATTTTCGCGAGATAACGCCAATCAACGCATAGTAAACTTAAATTGTTACAAAAATGGCGGGAAAATTGGAAAACAGCGAAATTAATAGACTATATAAACCAATAAAAAATATATTTATGGTAATGGTGAAATCTAATTCGTGTAACAATAATTTCTGCAGATCAAAAAAAAAAAAGGCAAAAACTAAAAGTATAGTCGAAATATAATATAAAAATAGGGTAATAATATGATGAAAAGATATAAAAATTAAAGATAAGAACTGATGATAAAGAAAAGAGTTATTTTTTGGATGAAGGGGCAAGGCTTTCAAGAGATATCAGAGATTTGTGCATATCCCAAATATTAGAATCGTTTTTTGACGAACTATTGTTATTCTGAGCTGGAACTACTTGAGCCGGAGTATTTAGAGTACTGCTTGTATTTATAGAGCTGTTATGAGTTGGTTGGTTATTCATGTTAATAGGGGCCCCAAAGCTAAATGCGTTATTTGAGCTGGTTTGAGTATCAGTAAAGCTTTGAAAGTCAGAAAATGGATCAGAATTCAATGTATTTTCTATTTTTGAAGGGTTATTATAAACAGGTTCGGCTAAACTAAGTATAGGATTAGTATTACTTTTAGCTATGGTAGAGTTTTGTGCATTTGCGAGTCCATAGCTTAATGAGTCGAAATTGTTAGATATTTCAATAGAGTCAAAACCAGATAGTAAATCATCAACAGTTTTTGATTTTGTAAACCCGTTGTCTTTGGAAGAGATTGCATTATTGGATTTTGGGGGAGAGCTTGATTGAAAATCGCCCCAATCATTAAATGAGTCTACCGTGGTGTCTTTATAAAATAAAAGCGTAAAAAGAAAAAAAAAGGATTTAGAGTTAGAGCATAGTATATAAAAAAAAGCTTTACTTGATATAAAATAAATTAGTCAGTAAAATGACTCTATGAGTAAATAGAAGAGTAAAATAAAAAGAGAAAAATAAATACCGTTAGTTTTAATAGAATTATCAGCAAAATCATCGAAAGAAAGCAAATCGCCAACCTGAGCAGTATTATCAACATTGTCACTTGATTTATTGTTTGTAGAGCGAGAATCAGATATAGAATTCTCTCTGGTGTCATTTCTACGAGCTCTGGAGGCGCCATTAGTAATCTTGCTTGAAGAGTTTGTAGAATTTTTGTAATTTTTATACATAGTATTACCACCAGCACTTGATGGGGATTGGGTTTGTTTTGCGCTTGAAGAGTTTGAAAATGATTGATTTGTGGGGTATCTTGTAGAGTTTGAGGAACTGACAGAGCTAGAAGCATGATCGTTGTAGCTTGATTGAGAAGTGGTTGAATTTCCTAATCCAGTGTATTTATTTCTGTTAGTTTTAGCTTTCTTTCTTTCTTCTTTAAGACGAGAAGTATCATTTAAAAGCTTAGATATCTCGCCAGAAAGATGGCGAACTATTTAATAAAAAAAAAATAGAGAGAATTTAGTGGAGATCGAGGTTATAGTTAATTTTGGAAGGGATTAGTTTGAAATAAATAATGAAATTTTTTTTTAAAAAAGTAGAAACAAATTACTGTTTATTCCTCTGTCAACGCCGGTATTGTCTTTATAATGAAAATTTCTAAGGGCACGAATTATGGATTCGTGTCTTCTAGATTCATTGACAACGCTTTCTGAGCCATTTTTAATCAAATATTCCAATAGTTGTAAAGCCTATATAGACAGCAAATGCTTGAGTAATCGAATTATATACGACGTATAAACATTATATAAGGTCTTTGATTTAATAAAAACAAATAAATGTAGGATTAAAATGCGTTAATAATGAAAGGGAATAGATTTATACTTTGTAAGCTTGGCGCCATAAAGAAGGATCAGATTCGGCAAATTTGGAGTAAATTTGATTCATTACTAGATTCATTTCATTCCTGTTTAGGAAAAATTATATTAGAGTGATAAAAAAAGCACATAAGTGATATTCAGATTGAAGAGAGAGAAATTAGTGATTACGGGTTATATGTTGCTTGGGCAATTTCTTGCATCAAAGATCTCGAGGCACCCCACGGCTCAGAGCCAGTTGCATCATTAACCTTGATTTCGATCTCGCTTAGGTTCAACACTACATTTTTCCTAGATTAGTAAAAATATTAATAAGCTAGGATAAATAAAAAAGCTTGAATTTTGAAAAGCGAGTTGTTTAGATAGTATACAAAAATAAAATTAATTAATTATGAAGATTTAGAGCATGTTCAAATCGAGCGTTACACTTTATCGACAACTTTTTTAACATCCCAGATAGAAACTGAACCGAAATTCATGGCGGTAAGAATGGAATTGATACTATAAAATACTATCAGAGTAGAAGGGACGAGATGTAGAAACAATTGAGTAGATATTTGATAGCTTGGAAGTAGATAATGCGGAGATCGACTAAGGTTAAGCTGGCAAAGAGTTAGATATTTAAGAGTTTCTGAACTTTTATATTTTAAAATAAAGCTTAATAAGATATAGATAATAACATATTTTCTGACCAATTGCAAGGTCTGAACTTATTGAAAGCACTATAGCAATAAAGTTTGAATCTTAGCCATTTCTTATTCGCTGTCTGGATTCATAGTTAATATCTCTGAAGTTGTGATTTGCTTATCATGAGAAACACTAACCAATAAGTATCTCGACTCTAAATAGCTTAATACTTTGTTGAAATAATTAAGCGAATAGATAACTCATAATCATGCTTTTTTTTCAAGATTTTAGTAGCTCTGATTTTCTGGCCAATAACTGCCAAATGAGGATAACCATAACAAAATCCAAATGAGCCAATTACTAAACGAAATAAAGCATTGCCACTATTAAATCTCGAATTCAAGGCTACTTATAAGCGATTTGGAATGCATGGCTTTATTAGATGGGCTTATGCTCAGAAGTTAGAGTATTTTCTACATATAGGCTTTTATCATTCATTATACTTTAGAGCAAAATTTTCAACATCCTTACGCTTTAACGAGCCAATAACCACTAATGTACACATTATAGAATCCACTATTACATACACTTTCTTCTTAATCCCATAATCTGTAATATCATATTTTGACATAACAATTTTCAAATTATGTTTAATCAAAGTAAGAATGGATATAAATAGTTTAGATTAAATTTGTTTCTTTTGGTGTTAATCAAATAAGCCTTAAACCTTAAGATAATATACAAATCCTTAAAATCAAAATATAAAACTAATAAATATATTAAATCCATACACTTCTAATCAGTTAAATTATAGCACAATATGACGATTATCTGCAATGAGCAAGTATAAAAGGGCTTATTTTTTAAGTTTAGCTTCGTGGACTTTTTGATAATATTTTATTTCCAGGTATTTAGATATGATTTACGGCCAATTGCTACCACACCAACTTACTTTAATACCTTATCCACATATGCCTAAACTATTTAAATTACAGCGGATGCTCAAAAACGTTGGACGATATCTGCAATAGAATAGTATATGGTTATCATAGCTCAATGTCTCCAGGTTCCAGCTTCTTTTTATATACACGGCTCAAACTCTGGATCTCGCTTAAATCCAAACTTATTCCGCTGCTACCAAGCTAGTTTGCGCTTTTTTCACGTGCATAACTAATCCTTCGGTTTCCTCCAGCTGGTCCAATAGATTTCAAGTCTGCAAATTTCTAACTTTTCACATGCTGAATAATTAGATGCATAAATCACTTGAGTTTATGCCAAACATCTTTTTTTTTTTACAGCATACAACTGACTGAAATTGGCCCATGCCCATATAAATAATAGCTATACCCCCCACAAGTCACACTCCCTTTATATCTCCAACTTTATTTCTATATCAAAATTATATTCTTTCATTCTATTATTTTAAATCTTACTTGTAACAATTACTTCTTTTTAAGCTCTAACTAAAATAAACTAAAAAAATAAGAAAAAAATGACCAACGGTACTCTAAGATTCGATAACCGCGTCGTAGTTATCACTGGCGCTGGAGGAGGTACACTTTATATTTAACTTTATATGCTTTATAAATACATTTCAGAACTCAAACACCTTTACTTCCTGTCATCTATCCTATCTTTTTATTACTCTGCATTTCATTATTATTTATAACTGTTTCATATTCTAATAAATCGCCATTCTTCACTCTTAGGCCTCGGAAAAATGTATGCCCACTTCTTCGCCTCTCGTGGTGCTTCTCTCGTCATAAACGACTATGGTGTCTCACTGAAAGGCGAATCTGCTAGCTCTTCAGCAGCCGATAAAGTCGTTGATGAAATCGTAAAAGCTGGTGGCCGTGCCGTTGCTAATTATGACTCTGTCGAAGACGGTGAAAAAATAATCAAAACTGCTATCGACGCTTTCGGTCGCGTAGATATTTTAATTAATAACGCCGGGATTCTTCGCGACAAATCTTTCATAAACTCAACCGATGTTGACTGGGATCTCGTTTGTCAAGTACATCTCAATGGTGCATTTAAGGTAACTCATGCAGCTTGGCCCATTTTCCGTGCCCAGAAATTTGGCCGCATCATCAACACTACCTCGCCCGCTGGCATTTACGGAAACTTTGGCCAAGCAAGCTACTCTGCCGCAAAACATGCTTTAATCGCTTTCAGTGATACACTAAGCCAAGAAGGAAATAAATACAACATTTTATGCAACACCATCTCACCCCTCGCTGCCTCTCGTCTAACCGAAACTTCTATGCCAGCTGAAATGCTCGAAGTATTGGACCCTAAATATATTGTTCCTGTTGTCGCCTTCCTATCTCATGAAACTACTACCGTCACCGGTGGCTTATTCGAAGCAGCTGGTGGATTTATCAATTCTGTCAGATGGGAACTCGCCAACGGCGCCATATTCAAGCCTGACTCCACCTTCACCCCAGCTGCCGTTGCCAGCAGATACCATGAAATCACCGACTTCAACTCTGGTAACAAATATCCCAATTTCAAAAATGGTGTTGACTATTTAGGCCTCATGAAACAAGCAATGAATACAAGCGCAAGTAGCCATTCCAACGAACTCAGCTTTGATGGAAAGGTTGTCGTGATCACTGGCTCAGGAGCTGGACTCGGCCTCGTTTACGCTAAAATGTTTGCTAAATACGGTGCTAAAGTTCTTATTAATGATGTTGGCAGATCTAAAGATGGAAAATACACCGCTGACATCATAGCTAACCAAATTAACTCTTCCGGTGGAATAGCAGCTGCTGACCACAATTCTGTTGAAAACGGAGAAGCTGTAATCAACTCGGCAATCAAAGCCTTCGGAAAAATCGACGTTGTTATCAATAATGCTGGAATTTTAAGAGATAAATCTTTCATTAAAATGTCCGTAAAAGACTGGTATGATGTCTATAATGTCCACCTACGTGGTACATATAAAGTTTCAAAAGCTGCTTGGCCCCATTTCCTAAAACAAAAATCTGGAATAATTTTGAATACAAGTTCCTCTGTTGGTTTATACGGAAACTTTGGGCAGTGCAACTATAGCTCAGCAAAAGGAGGAATAATTGGCTTATCTAAAACTTTGGCTATTGAGGGTGCTAAACATGGAATCCGTGTTAATTGTATCGCTCCTAATGCAGGTACTGCCATGACTGCAACCGTTTTCCCTCCAGAAATCGTCGAACTTTTAAAACCAGACTATGTTGCTCCATTTGTTGGATTTTTATGCCACTCTTCTTGCAAAGATACAGGAAAGATGTTCCAGGTCGGCTCTTGCTGGGCTGGCGAAGTTCGTCGCCAATCAACTGGCGGCTACGTCTTCCCTCAAGACGATAGCTTCACTCCAGAAGCTATTCGCGACAAATGGTCCGTTATCACAAACTTTGATGATGGCCGTGCAGTCAATACTAAAGATATTCGCGAGTTTACCACTAACGTCATCACCACTCTTGTAAAGCTTAAATCACAAAATAAAAAGAAATTGCCAAGATCTGCTGCCAAGATTCCATCTAAGCTTGTTGATGTCGCCGCTGCACGTAACCACAAGTACGACAATTCTAAATTCGAATACACAACCCGTGATGTAATGCTTTATTCAGTTGGTATTGGTGCAACTCGCATGGATTTACCACTTGTTTATGAAAATTCTAGTAATTTCCACACTTTCCCAACATTCGCAGTTATCCCCGAATTCTTTGTCCCTAATAATATGAATGATTATCTTCCTGAATATAACCCAATGATGTTATTGCACGGAGAAGAATTTATTGAAATTCATTCTCCTATTCCAACCAGTGGATCTCTTGTATGCACTCCCGAAATTGTAGATATTGTTGATAAAGTAAAAGGCGCCACTGTAATCAACCGTGTTACTATGCGCTGCCCAAAATCAAATAATGTCGTAGCAGTCTCAGAATCAACTTTCTTTATTCGCGGTATTGGAGGATTCAGTAAACACCCTGAATTTAAACCTGTTCCCAGCCCTAACCGCAATCCAATTGCTGCTCTTGATGTCAAAACTCCACAGACTCGCCCTGATTGCATATATTCCCAAAAGACAAACCCGGACCAAGCTGTTGTATACAGACTTTCTGGCGATTATAATCCACTTCATATCGACCCTGAAATGGCTGCTTTTGGAGATTTTGACCAACCAATTCTTCACGGTTTATGTACTATGGGATACACTGTACGACACGTTGTCAAATGCGCAGTTGCCGGTCGTAGCTTATCTCTCAAATCTGTCAAAGTTCGCTTCTCGTCGCCAATTTACCCTGGAGAAACAATTGAAACTTTAATGTGGAAATCACCATCAAATAGTAAGATTGTGCTGTTTGGTGCAAGAGTAGTAGAACGTGACTTGATTGTTCTGTCTAATGGAATAGCCGAATTCACCGAAGATATTTCTTCCATAACTGCACCAGCCTCTGAGACTTCTAAATTATAAATTATATAACCAATTAAAGTATTTATATCATTAAAAATATTTTCTTTCTTTCTTTCTTTCCTTTTTTTTTTTAAAGCAGCTAAATAAATTTTTGCAAACTTTTCAAATATTTTTTTTTTCCTCCTTAAGTATTGACTAGCACTTATTTATGAGCTACTAAATAATAATGGCTATCTAAACTATTATAAAAAATGATTCGTTTATAGATAATAGATACATCCAACCCAGGAATTAATTGTTAATTCCATTCAATTGATATATGTGGCTTATTTCCCTTTAATAAATCTGCATATACGAAATAAAAGTGTCCTATGTGAACCCAAAATCTCTTCAAATAGGCGTTATAACCTTAATAATCATAAATATATACTTTGAGAAGACTTCCACCGTCGTATTAGAATAAACTCACAATTCGCAATACCCAACAATTTTATTTTTAATCATTCGATAAAACTGCATTATAAAAATATGAATTTTTATTCTACTGAACATGATGCATTTTTCTTACTTTCTTATTAGAGCATTGGAAATAAGTTTTTTATTATAAGCTTATAAATTCTGCAGCTTCAAATAAATCTCTGATATATCCTATTATCAATTATATCAATTATGAACTATATTTTGCATACTTTAAAAAATGATTTTTTCCAAGCCGAGATACACCTACATTTGGGTATGGATGGGTACGCAGCTTGATTACAATGTGCACTTGAACGTGCTTATAAAAAAAATTATCACTGACCTATACAAATTCTGAATCTTGATTGATAAGTTTAAAAATTACAACACCACTAAAAAATATATCTTTGCGAGATCTTGAACTTTTAATTCCCAATTTCCTAGACTTGGTTTTTTCCGAAAGGATATAAAAAAGTAATAATAATAAAAAATATTCAAACTTCCTGCTTTGATGAATTAATTATTAGAAGAAAAAAAAACTAGATTTATTAATGACAATATACACATAAATTATTATGCTGAATATCGAGATAAATATTGGACAGCTAATCCAATATCACACTAAATTTTATTACACTTTACTTGCTGGAATGGCACAAAATAAAATAAATCAGAAAAATTAAAAATTATTTTATGTTATTAAAGTTTTTACCTATTTCAATTTCATTCATTGGTAGTTCTGCAAACTTTAATTAAGATATTTTTGTATGCAAGTCTGTGCTATTATAATAATCTACTCAATATTAGCTTTTACTCTTTTATTACTACTGCCTCACTGTTTACGTAGATAAATATTTATTTTATATAACTAACTAACCATGTAATTTAAATTAATATTTTTTTAAATCATTAAAATAAATAAATACCAAAATCGATAGTATCATTTCAGACCTTCGTAAAACGATTTACCATACTTTTAGTTCAAGTTAACACGATTAATTAAAATAAATAAACAATCAATTTTATTGTTTCTTTCATTTTCTTTAATCCCCAGATTCCCTCATTTTCTTGGCTCTCCACCCTCTCCTATGGTAAAAAACTAAAATTTCATTAAATATCTGCACTCGCACGACATTTATAAAATCACATCTCAAAAAAGCTCTTCATTAGCGCAAAAGATTAAAATAAAAAGCTAAACTTTTGAAACATTATTTGAAGCGAAAACTATCATTTAACTGAAAAAATCACCAAAAACAGATTGAATGCTGTAAAAACTGCATATTTCAACTGCATATTTTATACAATAGCCAAAAAAAAAACTCTTTTTTAATTGAAGAAACCTAAGATCGATTACTTTTTTAGATATTTAAATCGACTCTTTTTACCATTTAAAGAATTGATAGACGTTTATACATTTGCCAAAAAAGTCAATAAATTTCGGCATAAGCAATTTAGTCCCGGAGACCTTTAAAATTTTTTTGTTTATTGTTAATAAAAGAAAATAATTAATTTAATGCTAACAATAAATGAGTCGAAAACCTCGTTTTTTTATAGAAAAATTGTCTCGAAAAGGTTGATACTGATAATTTTTGCTTTTTTACGGTAGGATTATTAAAAATAATTTTTCTCATTATCTAGTTGATCAGCTAGTTTAAATTTGGTTTTGTGTGTTTTATAACAAGTTTTTCATCGCAAAAAAAAAAAAAATTTTTTTGTACTTTTTAAATACTGATATAATAAAAATTTGTATACAATTAAAAAACATTCCTAAAGCCAATACCCAGTGGGTATGGAGCTGCTATAGCATCTGAGGAAGGTTGGATGAAAAATTATTTTTATAATATTTTTTAATAGTTATTTGTTTCTTTTAAACTATATTTAATAAACTTTCAAAAAATAAAGATAAAGATAAAAGACTATGAAAAATATTACAATTTTTTTTTTCTTTGACTCCTATAAGACACTTATTCTTTTACGCAATTTCTTTCTAATTTTTGTGTGTATATCCAATATAAAAAATTAAAGTATATTCTATTTTTAATTTATCTTTATCATTTTATTTTGAACATGGTTAGATTATTTTGATAATATAGTACTTATAGTAACTCTTTTAAGGAAACACTTTTTGATAAATCCTTTTTAATTGATTCTTATATATATAATTTCTAAAAATGAATTTTTATAATATAATATACCTTTAATATTTAATTTACCTACCCTTTCTCATATTTGAACTCAACAGGTATTTAATTTTTATATTTTAGTAAATTTTTTTCAAAGCATGTAAAATTTCATTATTTTACTAAGTATAATTCTATTATTATTTAGCTTTCTAAGTCATCCAAATATTCAGAGTATATCTTGTTCGCATTTATAAGATATTTCTTCATTCAGGATCTCTTAAATGAATAAAAAATATACTTTTGAAGTAAATTTTTCTATAATTCTATATATATACAACCTAAATTCCATTAATTTGCTTATGGAAAAATATTTTTGAAAATTTTACTTTAAAAAAACTTTATTTAATAATTAATATAGTTATTTTTATTTGGAGATTTATGGGCTTTATTAATCGATCAAATAAGTTGGAACTTTTACGACTCTCTTATTTATTTTAAATTTCTTCCTTTGAATTAGATATTTTTTTTTTCATTATTTTCTAGAATTTTAGTTTATATTACTGGTGGTTTATGAATTTTTATTCTATAACACTCTCTAATTTTTTTTTTTTGAAAATTTAGATTATTTATTCAATTTTTTTTCCTTGGAAGTTGTCGAGGCTAAGTTTTTTTTTTTTTTTTGAAAAATTTTGATGTACTTTTGATCAGATTCTAGGAGGTCGAGTATTTATTTTGGAACTCAGATAAAATTTCAGAGTTTTTCGATGAACTTTTTTTCTAATCCAAGAATTATTTATCTTGATAAAAAGCCAATTATTTCAAGAATAATTGAAATTATCACTATTTTGTTTATAAATATTTTTTTGAGTGCTATTTTTAGTTAAAAATAAAATATTAACCACAGATGCGCGACTGGTATTGGCTGACATCTAATCGGCTATTTTTATTATGTTATAGAAAAATCAGAGAACACCTTCGAGTTACTTCAATCTGATACTTTATTTAGTTATTTATACTATTCGAATAAACTAAAAGGACATCGATGAGATAATTATTTTTCTATAAATTGGTTTTTATTATCCATTAAGTATAAAATAACTTAATTTAAAGAAAAATAAGCTATAAAACTATGTAAAGCTTCCTAATAGAAAAAATTAATAATATGTTAAATATTAATTTACGAAAAATATATTATTAATTATCATTTGCCGCAAATATAATTTTTTACAGTTTTTGATAATAAAATATAAATCCTAATTGTAAAAAGATAGTCATGAGCTGTGAACTAAATATTAGTAAACATTCAAAGTATATTTTATTTATGGTTCTATAAATTTAATTGTATTCGAATCTCCAAGATTATAAATTTTTATGTCTTCGCTATATGTATGATTCTTTGTCAAAGATTTATTTTATCGTGTAAATTGTAACGATGTATAAAATTTTATGATTAATTATAATTCAATAAAAAAAATCTTGAACTTTAATATTCAAATAATAATTTAAAAATCAAACAAATAAATAGAAAAATATATTACCTTTTCAAATCCTCGAATATTATTTAAAATTAATGATTATTTAGTCTAATAATATTTGACTGTAACAAAATTTTATCTTCACGTTGGATCTTGCGTATTTCTTCTGTAATATTATAATTATTAAATTCAATATTCAATACTAAAGTTATTTATTATAATTCTATATATTATTTTATTAGAAAAAATAATTCTTTTTTTCTTGTGATCTGCTAGTCGATTTAATTTATATACTGAGAATGAATAAGTAATAAAAACTTTCCCAAATTCACGAATTTTTAAGCTTTTATATTATTAAATAAAATAATAAAATACTAAGATATTTCAATAATTCTTATAACCTAATCCGATTTAGACATCGTTTTTAAATGTTTTAGTTTATTTTATTTATTAATTATTCGGTTATTTGGAAAAGAAAAAAAAAGGAATATTTTAAAATTCAATCAGAAAAATAGGCTTATTAATATCAAAATTATTATTCAAAATCAAGATTTAATTATAAAAAATTTATCAAGTATTAAATAAATTATTTTACATATATAATTATATCCTTAAAAAGTTATATTTAAAAATATATATATATTAAGATTAAGCGATTAAATGTAACTGAGATTTTATTCAGATTATTAAATTTAAAAATATTCCAAAATATTTTGATTTTTTTTAACCAAAAATATTTATATTTAGCCAATAATATAGTTCCAAAATAAAAAAATCACATAAATCTCAGCTTGATTAACATTTTCTAAATATTTTTTATAATAATTATGTGCTTATGCTATTATTGCTGAATTCGTTTTTAATTTTATAAAGATGTAAATAAATCAAGGAAATATTTTTAAAAATACCTTTAATCATTAATGTATCAAAATCAGCGATTTATCAAGGTACTGAATATTATAACTTATTTATACTGTTTGTATTTGATAATGATATTATCGCTATCCATCCTGTATTTATATAATTTATTTCTTATATAATCTGATAGCTATATTTAAATTTTACTAATCATAAATATGTCACTCAAAAAATGGTTTAAGCTGTACAATGTTTTATAAAACTCAGAACTGTTTCAAAATATTATCCTTTTAAATCCTAATACAATTAAAGTTCTTTTATAGGTTTTAACTAAAAAATCTGCTTTATTGTTATATGTAGAATATTTTATTGAAGTTATGGCTTTGAGAATAGCTATTAATATTAGTATTTTTACTACTAAAGTCAATAATAAGTTAAAATTTACTATCAAACCCTAAATCTTCGAATTTGGGTGTATTTTATAACGATTAAATATCACTTTCCCTGTGTATAATATTTTGATATCTCTCTATTTTAAAAAATGGTATAATATAATTACAGAAAGCTTTTTATTTTGTCTAGCCTCAATTCTTAAATATTTTAGAATTATGTAAATCAGCTAGAACCTTTGGACGTGTCTTAATAATACTATATTTTTAAGATTTTTACTAGAAAGTTTTTATTTGCTAATTTTTTAAAATCCTTGTATAATTATATTATTATTGTTTTTTTTAATTTATAAAAATTTTTATAGTATTTTTTAAATAATATTTTTTAAAAATAGATTTTTTTTTAATAATTATCTGGATAAAAAGCGTGAATAAAATTTTTTTTAAAAATGTGGCTTTTTGTAAAAAATTTTGTTATTAGTATATCCGAAATCCTTATTATTAATGATCTTTATTGTTTTTACACATAAATTTATATACAAAATTTTATTTATTTATAGAAAATTAATATATTCTGGCATTACTATCTTTGAATAAAATTCCCATTCAATTTTACACGATTTTTTTCGATAGAAGTATTTTTTTTTTCTAGTTTTTTTCTTTATAGTTTTTTTAAATTTTTATTTATATATAAATTTATTCAAATCAATCAATATTGACCTTGATTAGATAATTCCGTTTCTCTTTATTAGTTTAAATTATCGTATTTTTATTAATTTATTCTTTCAAGATAAGGTTTTGGATATATAATATGATTTATGGTGTTTATTTTATGTGAAATCAGATTTTTTATAATATAATATTATAACTAAATCATATCTAGAGATATGTTAAAACTGTTTTTGAATAGAAAATTCTTAAAGCAGAGGATCTTTAAGCTAATTTATATATTAAGGCAAAGTGACAGGGATCAAAGAGGTGTTATATGATCAATATTAGATATTAAAATTGGATTTATATTACAAGCAAGATCGTATATTGTGTATTTTAAAGTTTCTAATTAAGTACTTATAATTTTATCGCCATTGTTATCGTTATATATTTCTGCAGTTTTTACATCTATCAATCAATTTTTTTGTACGTCAGATTATTAGCTGATTAATTATAATTATTTATTTATTGAAAACGATATGATGAATGTTAAATTACAATTTTTTTTAATAAATTTATTATTAGCTTTTTATAAAAATTAACTTGGAATGCTGTAAAATAATCAAATCTCTACCAATTATGTTTTCTATCTATTATTAGTACAAAATGATTATTAATTTTAGTATTTATTCAGCAATAATTATATCTAATTTATAATCAAATTTTATAAATTTTTACTATTTTTCACGACCATATTATATTTTTATGTCCATCTTATTATATATTTATTTTATTGTTTTAGATTATTTATTGATAATTATTATATAAAAATCCAAGATTTTTTATATATATTAGTGTCAGAATCAAGTTTAGTAAATTTTTAATAAGATATGAATTAAAATAAAAAATATTAAATATGAAAGAAGTTTTTGAAGAGGAAAATGAAAATCTTTAATTCCCAAAAGCGGAAAGTTGGCTTTTCTTAATCTTTTTGGAAATTGGAATTTTTTTTATGAGGCCAAATTCCAGGGGTAATGATAAGTCAATAATAATTAACCTAATTTAATTAGTGTCTACTTATAATAATAAATTTCCAAAAATTCCCTTTTGTCTCATTTTATTTATGTATAAATAAGTTAATTATATTCATTGAAATATAATTATAAATATAAAAATATTCACTTAATTTATAATATATTATAATTTTTGAATCATTTTTGAATTTGGTTAAATTATATTATAATAGTTAATTTTCAAAAAAAAAAATCACACTGTGAGATTTTAGTTATACAGAATGCAAAAAAAGCGTTCAAATGCCTTTTTTTTAATAATTTTTAAAATTCTATACCTAGAAACTCAACATTTTTTTAATAGAAAAAATTAAAGGTAACCTCTTTATTCGGGATCTTTTATTTGAAAAAGCTCTCACAAGTAGCAAGATATATGAATAACAAGTTTCAAGCTATCTACTGATTGCAGCATAGTTATTTTAATTTGTTCCCATGAAAAATTTGTACTTGAAAAACCAACGAATAAAAGGAATTTTCTGAAATAAAATATAAAAATGTTATAATGGAGTCGCAAATAACGAGATAGGCCCGTAAAAAAATCGTCGACCTAGTTGCAAATAGATAAATAATATAGTAATGTAAACTTTATTTATTATGACATAATAATTTATACATCAATAAAAAAATAAATATTGATTTAACCAACTATTTTTTTTTGTTTAAAATCAAGATTTTTGGACGATTAAAGAGTTAAAGGAATCTGAAACTCTATACTTACCAATCACTAAAGAAAATTTTTTGCATAAACCAAAAAAAGTTATATTTTTTTTGTTGAATTTCAAATTTTCGCGAATATCACGAGTTACCTGTAATTAGTCAATTAATAATAATTAATTAGTTAATTTTGATATACGTAATTTAATTAGTGCTATTAAATAATAAATTAAAAATTAAAAAAAATAAGATAAATCTATCGTATTTTCTCCTTTACTCCATCTAGATGTATATAATCAGTCTAGGTTTTTTAATTTGTATCAATGGTATCATAAATTTTAGTATAATATTTTTTTATGATTTTATCGATATTATTGTTATTATTTTAAAATTTTTTAAAATTTAATTCACAAACTTTATGTTTTACTTATGGCTCTGATATAAAATATGATATTAAAATTGTAAACTTATTAAGGTAACATATTGATTTAATGATAATAATAACAATATATCTAAACACAAATAGCAACTTCGTATAAAAAATTCCACAGAGAAATAATCCCCTTTATAATAAAAGCTTCAGGTATTGTTCAGATGTGGAAAATTTTAAATACCAATACTTTTTATTTTTATAAGATTATCTTTAGACTATTTTTTATATATTAGCCTATTTTTAATCGTACTTATCTATGCCAAATTCTTGATTTTTTTACATTCTTTTTCCATCAAAATTTGTCTTTTTAAAACAGCCTGTATTCAATCTGAAATAAATCCCATGAGTTTTATGCAAGTATTAAATGATGATTTATTTCTTCCATTTCAAATCTTTTTACTATTCACCAATATTTTTTGGTGGATTTTGATAACAACTTAGAGTTATTCTAAACATTTCACAGAGGATTTCAATTTAGTTGAGATATGGAGAATACAGAAATCAAAAAAGAGTACAAAAATTATGTTGTTTCAATTATGAAATTTTTTTTGAGACTTTTCGCGCCAGAATATATTTTATTGAAAATTTTATTAATTTGAATCCAAGTAATTATATTCAATGTTTTTTTTGTTCTTTATCTAATGTAGTAAAAAAAAACTTTTTATTTAACAGAAATATCGCTTTTGGCTGTGTACCAGCTTAAAATGATCCAAAACAAATCTTACCATTAATTAACCAATAATTCTGGTATAGCTATTTTATTTTATTCTTTTGAAGAGCCTTATCACTTTTTTAGCAAAAAAATCATTCAAATATTTCAGGAATCGAGTAAGAATTGCTTTTCTGACCAAATTAAATTTTATCAATCATCATACGTTTGATTTTTATAGATATGAGTAAATATTGGTCGCCTAGAAATCATTTCTATGGAGAGAATCAGTATAAATTTTCTTTTTCCAAATTTATAGCCATAATTTTTAGGTTTTTTCACAATCTTTGGAAAGTGTTTTAAATATTAATTTTGTTTATATTTCTCTTTGTGTTTCTAGAAGATTTAGTTTTTTGATTGAAGTTAAACTCAATGCTATAGTTCGCAAAATATTTGGTGATAATTTTATTGAAAATTTATTTTCAAGATCAGATATTTTTTCATTTAGCTATTATCATACTTTCTAACTGTGGAAATGCTATCTCGTATTTTATGTGCTGCTTACCTGTATTTTTTAATTTTAAAACACGAAGATTTGTCAATCTATTTTTGGCACGAATTTTTTTTCAAAATTGTTAAAAAAATACTTTGATTTATTTCTAGAAACTGGTATATATTTCTTAATATTAAGAAAAGCTTAAAAGTGACTAATGAAATATTTTCAGATAATTAAAGTATTTTGTTTGGAATTTAAAGCCAAAAAATTTACATTTTTTTACTGTATTTAGAACTTGTATAGATACCTTTTTTAATTCAAATATTTAAAATAATCAAGTTTGCATTTATAAATAGCTATTTTGTTTAAACTCAAGAATAAAATATGGAGTTGGTTTATTTATTGTGTGAAAGATTATGTAAAAAAAGCATTCAGAACTTTTTTAAAGATTGTATATAAGATATTTTAATTGAAGATTCGCTTGCTAATTTTTTTATAATATTTAAGAATAATTTGGATATATAGTAATTTTTAAAGAAAATATTAATATTTATTGCAGTTATAATATAATATATTTATACTTTATCGACACATAATAGAATAACTATACATTACCAAAAAAAAAAAAAAACGAAATTAAACTGTAATATTTTACTATTTTTATTTCTTAAATAAAAAACTATTTCCAAACGTATAATTAATCTTTAATATAAAATCTCGGACCTATAATCAATGCTCAGTGGGCATGGAGCTGCTAGAGCGGCGGAGAGAGGTCAGTTGAAAAATTATTATTGTAATATTTTTTTAGCTTTTTTAAATATTTCTTATTAGTTTTTTGTATACTTTTGAATTATGTTTAATAAACTCTCTGAGTCAAATATATATATATATATTTATTGTCGGATTGAAGTTGAATGGATGGGTAAAGATAATCTATTTCGCTCATTTTTAGATAATCATTCATTTTAAATCGAAAATTTCTCAAAAAAATAATCGAAAACTCTAAAAAAATATAAATTATTACAATTTTTTTTTAGTCAAAGAAAAAATATTTATATATGCATATTAAATCAACTGAAATAAACATAATATAAAATACTTATTAGCTAATTAAAAGGTTTTTTATAAATAGCCTTTTTAATTAGAATTAGCTTTAAATATAGACATAAAAGGTATAATAAATTTTTTGTAGGATATTATTTATTATTTTCTAAATTTAACAAATTAACGGTATTAGTTAAAATAAAGCTAATTTTTAATACGACGAATTTTATCATTTTTTCACCCGTTCGTGGTTTTTTTTATCTTAGCGAGTTTATTCAAATTAATATAGATAAATAAAAATTAATTTTCAACAATTATTTCTCCACCGCTCTACCTTTCCATATCGACTAAGCGTCAGTTCAAGAATTATTAAAAAATATAAAAATACATAATATCTTGCATTTTTATTCTGTTATTATTTTTTTCATTCGAAAAGACGACTATTTTATTGGCACTTTATCTTTAGGTTGTTATTATAAATATAATAGGAAAAAATATTGAAGAAAAAGCTAATTTATAAAGCTACAAGAAAAAAGTAAAAAATTTCTTATATCTAGCTTCTTAAAAAATTCATCTTTTTTTTGTCATTTTCAGCTAAATGGAATGTAGTAAATATAATAATATAGTTAAAAATTTAAGGAATGATTTATTTTTTTATATTGTTTACAAAAAATGAGCCTTGTGAATAATGCCATTACTGCAGTGTCATTTCATGTGGATATATTTTGAACAAAAACATCGTTTTAATGATAATTTTGACTCTTTTTGAGATAGTTTCGCATTTTTAAAGTAAAACACATCATTCCGGTATAATAAATCTTATTCAAAATATTTATATACCATTCATTTTAAAAATATATTTAATAGCATCGATATTTTTTTTATTGCGAGCACAATTAAGTAAGAGGGATCTCAAAAGTTTAGCAGCTTGTTGTAGATAAGTCAAGTAGGTGTTCCTCACGATTGAGTATGAGCAAATTTCATACTAATTATGCTGGATGTTGGACCTGAAAAGGTGCTAAAAGATATACACGAAACTGATATTATTGGAACGAGCTTAATTACAATTTTTTTAATTTTCTATCATACTACATAATTACATCGACCTCAAAGGATTTTTCTGTCGTTGGATTGATATTAATTCTATATTGTAATCAGCCTTTAAATAGGAATAGGAACTTATTTATATTGAGTATTAGTTTTTTTTTCTCTGTACCAAATATTCGATTTTATTCTAAACAGAATACATTATTGGATAATATATGGTATTATGACTTTTCAATAAAATCCTGTGATTAAATAACATTTGTATTTATTGTAATTGGCTATACTTATTAAACAAAATAAGCCTACAATTTTATATGATATAGGTGTTATGAGAAATTTTTACTAGTTTAAAATGGCCAATAAGAATCGCAATTACAAAGAAATATAAATTAGCCATTAAAATTCATTAACTACTTTATAACTAAGATACGCGAAAAAAGAAAAAGCGATCTCTTTTTAGTATTATCTTTAGATTTATTTTTTTTTATAAATAAATAACTGTGAAATCTTTTTCAAGCAGAAGCTTTATTATTACTTCCTTACTAGAATACCAAGATAGAAAAGAAGCGACACTGACAAATCATAGGCACGTATTTATCAATACAATAAATTTTTTTAAAACAATTTAATAATTTGTAGGTGATGAATGTAGGTTGTAATATGTACCAATATAATACTATTGGAGTGGAAAATTAAAGCTGATAGAGATCTTCTAATTTTTTTCACGTTTATTATTGCATAATAGCGTTTTATGAAATTTACACGCGGTAACTTCATAGACCTAAAAATCACTTTTTCATTCATAATCGCCCGTATATCGTTTTTATTAGACAAAAAATTAACAATAATAATTCTTCTTTTAATCTCTAAACTTTGGCTAATATTAAATATAAGCCGAATATTTTGAAAAAAAATCGTACATGATGGAATATTACCCATTAAACCATTAAGGCGAGATTTTTAAGATGGAAGCACATTTTCCACTGCTACTTGATTTTTTCAAAATTATTATAAACAAATCAATTATCGAAGCACTGATAAATATAGTTAATTGATTTTATAATTTTTTTTTTTTTTTTTTTTTTTTTTTTTTTTTTTTTTTT